>JAZGTJ010002445.1:0-42347 GCA_036877575.1 Botia almorhae
TGTCTCTTATTGTAATCGAAGTTGCTTCCTTTCCTCATTTGTAAGTCGCTTTGGATAAAAGCGTCAGCTAAATGACTAAATGTAAATGTAAATGTAAATGAAATTTACCTTATGATGTTATTCCATTGCTAGGGTGCCCAAATGGTTGCTAGGGTGTGGCTTGGAAGTTGTCAGGACAATACCTAAAGCCCATTGACATCCGAGTCAAATAAGTCCTCCCACATGTCTCTACAACGTACTAATGCTAACATATGGCTTATGTGGCTTCATTTTATTACATGCTGCTAGCTATGTGTGTATGAATGAAAAGAGCGAACGCCCATGTATCTACAATGTTCTGGTGCTGAGATATAGCTAATTCGTGTTTGCTGCAAGGGTGCTTTAAATGGTTGCTAGGGCATGGCTTGAGAGTGTCCATAGGGATAATTAAGGAATACTCGCCAACTTGACTACTTACCTGAGTGAAAATAGACCACCCACTTGTCTCTGCGATGTTCTGATGCCTTTTACCTTTTTTAATGGAAGTCTATGGGCGGTTGCTAGGTTACTGTAACTGCGAGTAATATAAGCCCACTCCCAAGTCTCTACAACATTCGGATGCAGATATATGACACAAATTTCAGCCCAATGTTAGGTCTATGGAAACTTTCGCCCACTTCTTTTATACACCCAAAAAACATTGTACTTTGATCTCTTATGAAAGTGATGCTTTGCAATAATAATTTATGACCCATACTTATATTTTACTTAATATACTTATTCTTAATTTTTTAAACAATCCCTCACTTATTTTTTGTTATATTGTTATACTCTGTTGTCATTGTTTAATTGTATGTTTTAACACCAAACGAGCAGCACTCCCAATTTCATTGTATGCAGAGCTGTACAATAAAGGCTTTCAATTCTGTTTCTATTCTATAACAATAATAAAAAACAATACATTTAAAGCAAACAACAGTACGTTGACTTTCTCTTGTCACCTGTATCGTTCAAGTATTAGTTGCACTGAGACAGTAAAACCCAACAATATGAATATGCAAAGAGAAGTGGCATGCCCCAGAAAACACAAACTGTAATCAGTTTTCAGCAATAAAACAAAGAGCCATTTCTGTTTAAGTTATCCTTCTTTACTTGGCAGTAACATGGTTACATGTAAACAACTTATGACACAAACATATTTACATGATAAAAGAAAAGAAGAACCATTATCTGAGCAGATATTACATTTATAACAGCTCAACTCAGACAGCTCAATCACTAGTTTATGTAAAGTTCATATTTAATTGTACATTTCCATTTTGAGTAATGTTACACATGCACATTTTGTGTACTGAAATTAGCGTTCACTTAGCAGCGCAATGGTTTTTGTATGAGGTGACGTCAAGCGTGCCGTGAGTTCGCTTACCCACACCCAGCTGGTGTCACAGAGAATTCCAATTGGCTCAGGTCTTGACACGAAAAGTTTGATTGGCCAAGACTTGGAAACGAGTAGCGTGATTGGTTTAGGCCTGGAAAACACCGCTCGAGGATTTTCAATGTACAGGCCGCAGTCGTGCTAGCGTTGGAAAATTAACTATATTAAGTTGCGACGAATCAGAGGGGATCGGGGACGCGTCGACGCTCGGAAGACGGTCGCAGAGTAGGTAAAACGTTTGGGATTTGTGCGGCACGTATATTAAACGGTCGCAGTCGGCCTGCGCGGGCCTTGCGTTTTGTTCTAACGTGAAGAAGCGCCCCCGCGCGCTCTTGCTATCGTATAATCGTGTTAAACTGACCCATAAAACCAGCTCGACCATCCCCCTTAACGGGACACACGATCACGTGCATGTAAATTTAGCGCGTGCAATTGCGTTGCGCGCTTGTGTTATAATTTATGATGGTGTTTTATTCGTTTGCGCGTTGATATATCAACCAGCTAATGCTATTAGCCGTTTAGCATGTAATAAAATTGCAAGGACAAGATGGCGCAGTAAAACTACTGCATTTGCCCACCCGTTTAAAATGTATTACTGCAGGAAAACAAATTTGGTCAAAATTAGTGTTGTATTTCGCGGAGCTTTATGAGTTTGCCACGTTAAAGTAACTTTAATAACATTTGTTGTGGCGTTAAGCAGTGGCGCAAGGACCGGTATGCTCAATTACGAATGCTACCATGACGAAGGTTTACCTTATGAATATTAATAAGACCGTGATGACGTTACGTTTTACAGCGGTAGGGCGTCTAGGCGCCTAAACAAATTATGCATGAGTCAAGTCTTTGTCGTAGTACATTTAGTTAATTCGTGGATATTGAGCGCTAGTGGTCATCATCGTTACTGCTGTTCTGTAAAACCTTATGGGTAGATGACAGCATAAATGCGAGAACTGACAGTAATTACACACTGTTTGACACATGTACAAGATGTACGCATTACGCCAGTTTTGTTATGTGTTTCTACAAAGTACTTAATAACAGCTCCCTTAAGCCTCTAACACGATGACTGATTTAATGTTAACTGAACAGAAATACCTCTTCACACAAAACGCACATTTTCAGAGGTCAAAATTGTTACATTTTATTAAACCATGCTTGCAACTTTGATGTTACAGTATATCAACGCAGCCACATAAATCAGTTTGTCTTAAATAAAACACAGGTCTTCCCTGATTTATGGTGGTATTAACAGTGGCAATAATCTGTGCTAATAAGAGGTGGCAAAAAGTGCAATATTTAGGATGCAAATGTATGTGCAACGGAATAAAAAACGATGCGCTCTCACTTTGCAGCCGAAACAATAGAAGAAAATGCTGTCGGCGATCACTGCAATGTGACCAGTACTATGTGTTTATAAAGACTTTGAGTAGTTGTATGTGCAAGAGAAACCCGCTTATCCAGTGTGTTTGCTCAAATCACGTGATTGTATGTCTTATTGAGGTAGGTTTCATCTACTGTGGGTGATTTCGTAACCATAGCAACCGCTTCTCCGTTGCCATGTTTTAACAGAATTTACCGCAAAATGCTTAATATAAACACTTAGGTTAGGGTGACGGTTAAGCCGTTTGTTGCAACGCTCATAAAGAAATCCCTTCCCTAATGAAATGCCCTTACTTAAGGGTTTTCATGCAACTAGGATCTGATCTTCAGTTCATCACATTTCTGTCCTACACGTTGACCGCAAAACTGCCAAAATGCGGTCGGCTGTGAGTGACACCACAAACACGCCTCATAGTATAGTCCCACCCCTGACACAGGCATCGTAAATGCAAAAACGTACGCAACGCAATGTACGCAACAACGAGGAAATGAAATCGCAGATGGGACTTGCAAACGTGTTTGTGTAAACGAAAATGCAAAGAATTTACATTTGAATGGTCACAACTTTTACGTGAGCAGTAGTTCTGCAACAAAGTGTGTCTGCAGAGAAGCAAAGTTAATTTTTTTATTTATTTAAAAATTAAAGTGTTTTTATTTAAAGATTTTATTTATTTGTTAATTGAACTTTATTCAAGTTATTGTCCTAATTTATCATGACAGATGTTTGCATCATGAAAACTTTTGCCACATTAAAATTGCCACAATGTTCAAGTGGTTTTAAATGAACAGTAGCAGTGTTAGAATAGTTTTTGTATTATGCTTGGTCTTTCTTTGATGCTGTTAAAACCACCACAACAAACCTGTAGCTCTTTTTTTTAAATAATAATAAATTGCATTTTAAATTGCAAATAGTAATTGTGATCAGAAAAATGGCAATTCGATTTTTTTCTTTAAATCGCGTAACCCTACTAAATAGTGCACTTACTGCCATCCGCTAAGATTACTGGCACCCTACAAACAAAAAAAACAGGGTTTTCTTGCAGCAAAAGGACACAGGCCAATGTGTGCATGTCACAGGTTATACCATGTTGTAAATGCCATATTGTATTAGATAATATCTCATGTAAACAGTCAACTGTAATCTTAGTTAGAAGGATTTTAATCAGAATGACAAAAATGATGTGCATGTAAACGTCACTTATGTGTCCTACCCTGTTCAATTATTTTTAGATTTGTAAATGTGCACCTGGTCCATTTTGTAAATCCTAATTAGTGGAAGTTTGAGCGTACATGCACTACACTTATAACTCACCTTGTTTCCTTAAATAACCTTGTATGCAAATAGCAAAGCCTTATTAGGTATATTATGCCTCATCTGCATCTAATTTTCATTTGAGTATTTTCATCCAGATATGTAATACTATCATGTTGTTGGTACTAAAAGCTAGAAAAATGTATGTAAACAAAATTGTATAAGAATAAGACTGTTTTATTTTTTTTTTTAAATAGCGTTCTAAATCATTGTTCATTTTAATCATGCATGTTGAAGTCAGAAATTCATACATAAACTTGGCAACACATTTTTGACCATTTGTATATACACTTTTAATTTTAAGTTATTATTTTTATCATGCTTTTTAATTGCTGTTTTGTGCATACACAACATTTTTATATATAAAGCCCTAAAAGTCTCACGGTCACGCCATTAAGAAAGTTTGTTAATTTAAATATAAATTCAAGTTTTAATGTTTTGAAAAAAGTCAACGTTATGACATTTGGGTCAGTAATCAAATAAGAGCAAATTTGTAAAAATTCCCGCTTCCATTGAAGTACGTAAGACTTTTTAACTTTATCTTTCTATTTTTAAATCATGGTGCGATAGTGTAAAATGTTTTGCTGGTAATTGTTACTGTTTTAATTGTTTCCAATCCTTATATTTTAAAACATAAAACAAGATTTTAAGTGTTATTATGTACATGGTACATAATAACAAATATTTGCTTTGTCTGTTTCTTTAGAAACTTTTAGCCCAGATGCCAGCTTCACTGATTTGTATAAGTGCAACTCTTAAACATGAAATGAACTGTCATCAGATGTGAAGGTCTGTTTATTATTAGAATACTAGATTTCTCACCACAGTGCCACACACTTAAAACATTTAGGAGCTACATTTTAAAATAATACATGTATTATTTCTAGTTTAATGTAATATATTTGAGTTTATCTAATAAGTATTCATCTGTTGTTTATTTATTGTGCTTGTTCATAATGTTCCCCGTGCACATACAGGACTGGAAAAAAAACTGATAATGGATCAAGGTGGAGGGATCCTGGAGCTTCACAAGGATCTTAAAATGCCTCATGCAATGATCATACCAGATTTTGGTAAAGAATTGCCATTGAAGATCTTGTTCAGTTTTTTGTTTAGAAAGAAAATCTTGTATTCTTATTCTGTTTGCTTTTCTAGTTGCTGGGACGGGGGGTTTGGCTCACATTGATGGCGAGCACATTGTTGTGTCAGTGCCAGAGGCTGTGCTGGTTTCAGACATGGTGACGGATGAAGGTATCATTCTTGAGACTGACCTGGAGGCTGAGGTGGTGGAAGGGCCCGATATATGCCATGAAGATGTTATTACCACTGAGAGTGTGATCATGCCTGAGTCCATCCTGGGTGCTGAGGTGGCCATCAAGGAGGGTCTAGGTGGCAACAATGATCACCATGAGCTGACTGCTGATCTGATTGAAGAGACGGCACCTGATCAGGTGTTTGTGGCCGACCTCATTTCACCACATGCAGAGAGTTCTCTGGATCATGACCTGGTGTCTGCAGAGGTCATGGTGACCAACACAGAGACGGTGATCCATTCCCATGACACTATGCCATCTGATGTCACTATTAAGGGAGATGATGAAGAGGATGTGAAGAGCATGTCAGAGGACTATCTCATGATTTCCTGTGAGTGGACAGCAGCAGAACCTCTCAGCAGTAGGTTTGGGAAATGAAAACCGGATCTTTTTTTGGAACTATATCCATAACAAAAAAATAACAGAAGTAAATTAGAAAAGTACTGGCAATATCAAAAAATTGTGGTAGCTTTTATTTAACTTCATCTGGAATTTGTTAAATCTTGCAAGATTCCATGTTTTTCTGACTGCATTTTGTAATTTTTAGTCATAGGACAGTAAGTTGGTTCCACACTGATGTTTGAGTTTTGATTTTTTTTTTGCAGTGGATGAAGTTGAAGAGAAGCTAGACATTGGAGATACACCATTAAAAATCAGCATGGATATGAGACAGGATGATGATGGGTCGAAGGAGGATGACTTCAGATCGGAGGTTATTAAAGTTTATATCTTTAAGGCTGATGGAGATGAAGATGTGGAAATAGGTAAGGGACACATTAAAAAAATGCCTTATCAAGCAGTACACATTGATAGATGTGCAGATGTGTATTTCTCTAAACCAGATATGGTGGTGTTGAAATCTCTTAACCTTAAGTATTTAAATTTGGGTTACTCATGACAAACGTTTGTCCTATGTACAAAAAAACAGTACCTCAGATTATACGGTTACTTTTCGAAGGGGTCAAACTGATTTTGACCACAGTGTTCAAACACAATTCAATTCTGATATAGCTGCCTTCATTTTTAGGATAGGAACTGTGTAAAGGTTTGTTTCTATAAACCGTAATTGTGTTTGGATTTTGACAGTCAACACAGAGGTGGTAGCAGAGAGTGATTTTTCCAACGGGCACACAATGTTGGAGACAGCGGTCTCGGGCAGGCTGCCCAGAGAGAAGATGGTCTACATGGCCGTGAATGACACCGGTCAGGGAGAGGATGATATCAGTGAGTTGTTTTCTTGTTCTCTTTTTAAGAAGTGAGACATACATGTCTGAAGCAGCAAGTCTGACATGTCTATGTGTCCTGAGTGTAGACTGTTTGGAGATGACTGACCAGGTGTATATGGAGGTGATTGTTGGAGAGGAAGAGACTCCTGCAATCCAGGAAGCACAGTTGGAAGACACAGCAGTTAACAAGACTTTCGTCCCTGCAGCCTGCGCTGCTGCTTATGGTCTTTTGTTTTATTTTTGTTACCGGGGATGCAGGCAAAGATAAAACTTGCTTTTAAAGGATAGTTCACCCAACAATGAAATCATCATTAATTACCTAATGTTGTTACAAACCTGTGACATTAAAGCATAAAGGATAAATTCAGGAAAATGCTATTTTACTATTAACTATTTTCTTATAGTAAAATAATCATAGAGTGAGCCTAAAATCTAGTCCACAGAACCACTTATTTCAAGTCTTCTAAAGACCATGGATAGCTTTGGAAAAACAGACTAAAATATAAGCAGTTACTAACTGAAAATCTTATGCTTGTATGCGCATGTCCAAACTTGGTAGGTTAAGACACGTTGTGCCATGTTTAACAAGATCACACATTGTTTTTTATGTCTCACAATAAATTCTCAAGTGCTGAAGGTAAATATGCATGAGATTGGAGATCTTTGGCCGAAGGCAAGATTTTCATCAGCTGCAAAACACCTGTTTGTTTGTCTGCATCTCTGTATCTCCTGGAAGCAAGTTGTATGGCTTTCAATACTAAATAGAATTTTCATTTTTGGTGAATTATTCTTTTAGAATCGAGATAAAACGCTTATAATATAACCTATTTAGTGCATTTACAGCACAAACTAATAGGCACACTTTACCAGCCATGGTTTTCTTACAGGTAGCAGTCTAGACAGTAAGAATGGAGCTGCCACTCCCTACCTACAGATCTCTGACAGTATTGACACCAGCCGAACTCCCAAACAAAAGATCAAAAAGAGGAGGAGGGGAGAATCACAACCATGCCAGACCGGTAGGAAAAAGAATGTTTGTTCTTCCATTTAAAATCAAGTATAAGGTTGCTCCATTTCTGAAATTACTTTACTTTTTGGCAGTTATTTGCCAGATCAAATATAAATTAAAAGTAAATAACGGTAATTTTTGTTGTTGGTAATACTCCTGTTTTAAAAGTTTGCCAATAATTAACACAGTTACACATTTAAAGTGTTAGGTGAATGGAAAGGACAATAATAGCTAACTTAATACATTAGGTTACTTTTAGAAAATGTGGAGATGCTTTGGAGGATGAATGAGACCTTCAGCTTCCACCTCAGAGGTCAAAAAGCCTTCTCAAATGTGAATGCTGTTGTTACTCCACAGTCAGTTCACAGAGCAAACTCACATAAAGGTCTGACTCCATTCTGCTATGGATGGTCCTGCCTTATCATTTCTCTCTCATTCCTGAACATCTTGATCCCTCTGAAAATATGCCACATTAAAAAAAGCATTTCATGTGGACTTGCAGCATGTTGTCTTTTTTGCTGTAGCTGTAATCATTGGTCCAGATGGGCAGCCCCTGACCGTCTACCCCTGCCACATCTGTGGAAAGAAGTTCAAGTCGCTGGGATTCCTGAAACGGCACATGAAAAACCACCCGGACCACATGTTTAAGAAGAAGTACCAGTGCACTGACTGTGACTTCACCACCAACAACAAGGTGAGTTTCCACAACCATCTGGAAAGCCATAAACTCATCAAGAATGAGAAGATCCCAGAGTACACGGAGTACACACGCCACTACCACGAGGCCAGCCCTCTCAGCTGCAACAAGCTCATCCTGCGTGACAAAGATCCCAAGCTGCACAAGTGTAAGTATTGCGAGTACGAAACTGCCGAACAGGGTCTCCTGAATCGCCATTTGCTGGCTGTGCACAGCAAGAACTTTGCACATGTTTGTGTAGAGTGTGCCAAGGGCTTCCGCCACCCCTCTGAGCTCAAAAAGCACATGCGGACCCACACAGGTGAGAAGCCGTACCATTGCCAACACTGCGACTTCTGTTGTGCCGATCTGTCCAACTTGAAGACTCATATAAAGAGCAAACATGGGATGGACCTTCCCTTTAAGTGCGGGCACTGCCCACAGGCCTTTGTTGATGACATAGAGCTTCAGAGGCACACTGAGATCTTTCAGGGGCACAAGACTCACCAGTGTTCACACTGCGATCACAAGAGCACCAATTCTAGTGACTTAAAGCGCCATATCATCTCGGTGCACACTAAAGACTTTCCACACAAATGTGACATGTGTGAAAAGGGCTTCCACAGACCCTCTGAACTGAAAAAACATGCTGAAATCCATAAGGGGAATAAAATACACCAGTGCCGCCACTGTGATTTTAAGATATCGGACCCCTTCACACTTAGTCGGCACATCCTGTCTGTTCACACCAAGGACTTACCATTTAGGTGTAAGCGTTGCAAGCGCAGCTTTAGGCAACAGAATGAACTTAAGAAACACATGAAGACACACAGTGGTCGCAAGGTCTACCAATGCCAATATTGCGAGTACAACACTACAGACGCTTCGGGTTTCAAAAGACATGTCATATCCATTCACACTAAGGACTATCCCCACAGATGTGACCATTGCAAAAAGGGTTTTAGACGACCATCAGAAAAGAACCAACATTTAATGCGACATCACAAAGAAACTCTAATGTAATGCTCTCTTACCCTCAAATAATGCTCTATAACCACACGTGAAATAGATGGCTAAATTTAACAACTTGTCTTATTTCATGTTCTAAATATAATATGTAAAAGAACTAAAAGGATGGTGTAAGTGGCTAACAGTGTAAACTTGGTCAAAATTGTCACACTGCTTTATCTGCAAAGGAAGTCACTCATTCAGTATCTTAAATGTCTATATTTTTATACCCACTTGACTTAAATGCTGCAAGCAAATCTTGTTCCCTATATTAAAGGTTTAGTTCACCCACAAATAATAATTGTCATATTCTCAACCTCATGTCATTTGAAATCTTTTTGACTGATTCTCACCACAAACCAACATGTGAACGTTGTTGAATTACCTGGTTCCTCCTTTTTCATAAAATAAACCATATTGCTGTCAGACTCCAAAAAAAGCACCAATAAATATACTAAAGTCCAAATGACTGATGCGCTTGTCTTGAGAAGTCATGCACTAGCTTTGTGTCAGAAATAGGAAACTGTCTTCAAATCAAATTTCATTAGCTTTAGCATATGTCATTCTAAGGAAACTAAATTACGCTGGTTGTCCAATGTTACTCGTTACTTATTTCGTTGTTAAGTTTGAATGTGTGTGAATAGTTTTTGATTTAAGATTTTTATTAAAGCTCTGCAGCTCCTGATCATCGTCAACAAATTCCTTTTGTATTCCATGAAACAAATTTCAATTAAATTCTGGAATAACATGAGGTTAAAAAAAACATGGTTTTTAACTTTTGGGTGAACTAGTCCTTTTATGGTGCTTTCACACCGGACGCGACTTACGCGAATAAAACGCGCTATTCGCGCATAGTTGAACGCTTGAACATTTAAGTTTACTCGCGCGATTCGCGCGGTAAAATTCGCGTCATTCGTGCGTGCAAATCACTTCACAACAGACGCGAATTCGCGTCATGGGAGGGGCTTCTGCCGCCTGGCCGCCAGTCTGTTCGTTGCAAAATGACTGACATGGATTTTGTTGAGAGTAGCTGCGCTTTATTTATTGCGGAAGGCTGAAAAACGTCTTTTAAAGTTGTTCGGCGTCGTTTCTGGGTCCATCAGATCCTTCAGAGGCGCACCCAGCTTGGTGAGTTTCACAGAGTCCTTCATCTTAAAAAATTCAGCTCCGCTCACGGATCACGTCACTACTAGAGCGAGCCCCCGATTGGTTATCGCGGCGCGGAATTTCGCCAAAGTTCAGATTTTTCAACTCGCGCTCAATGCGCGCCGCTTCATTCGCGCGTTCCGCGCCGCAGGATGGCTATTCGCGTCTTTGCATTGACTTAACATGTAAATCAATCGCGCTTGCCGCTTCTTCCGCGTCCGGTGTGAACGCACCTTTAGGCTGGTTAGAGCATCATCACTGGAGAACAAATCAGCTGCTCAGTCCAACATTTTTTCCTGAAGTCTGTACTTCTCATTAAATGTGTTTTACTAACTAGTATGTCCAGATTTTACCATACTATTTTAAAGCCAGTCATTATGTTGATTTGAACAACTGCTTTTGTAGTGTATACAATTGTGTAATTTAAAACTGTGCATTTTTGTCATCTATAACAATCAATTATTTTAGTCTTCGTGTCTTGAACACACATTCCAGCTTTTAAAATGAACTTGGTATGTTTGATACACATGTTGTCGTCAACTTTGTGAAGACCACTACAGGTTCAATGTTTATGTCAAGTCAAATGTTATCCTACCGCAAACATGCATATACTGCCAAGGATTTGGGATCTGTTGTTTTGAAGTCATCCCTAGGATTTAATGTATTTTCTTGCACTGAATTGAATAAACAGTTTATGATGTATACATTACCAAATGCAAATCACATTAAGAACACCTTTCGCTTTTATAACGTTGCTTCTTTTTTAGTTATTAGAGAGTAGGCATACACAGACACAATGTCCTAAACAAAAAGCCATTCCCCTTCCAGTATTTAAATATTTCCATGATTAAATGAGGCAAGCCTTGATATCTAGCTCTGTTAGTTATCATAGCTGTTGAATACTTCTACAACTGTAGTTAACAACAGTAAACAGAAGCAAAATCTAATGTCATGCTTTTATTGTCTGTTATTGCAATGTAATAATCACTCCAGTGTTGTCTTACTAAATCATTGGTTAAAATCTCTGTCTGAAAAAATAGTTTATTTTAACAATGCTGGCAGCCCATAGTAGGAGAATGGATGAATTCCTAGAGCCTCTGAAGGTTTGAAGGTTCTGAAGGAGCCTCTAGTAAGTTTGAAATTTTATGTGTTTCCAAAAATTATAAAATGCAATTTTTTGTCTTCTGGACAAAAAAAACTTTCAGCACAAAGGATGTAATAAATCTTTCTTTTGCAATATAGATACCATGTTTGTCATTAAGTTTTTATGTACTGGCAAATATTTGGGCACCTTATTGTTATGTTGTATTGTTATGTCTTATGTTGTTTTGGGCCTCATTAATGAAACTAACAAACGTTTGGTGGACACCAGTGGCAAAACGTGTGTGAGCAGTCTAGATGTTACTGCTTTTGTTGCAGTTGTTTGGATTCTTTATGTGAATGAAATCCATGCATTTCACATTGTTTGTTTTTGATGTTGGTCACAGATGGACTACTGTAAGGAGGAATCAAAGTGTTTTGCTTTGCTTGCAGAAATTGTTTCACGATCGGTTATTTGACATTTAACAACTAGCTCTTTTCAAATTTAAAACATTTAAACTAATCAAATGGCGATAATTTTAATCAACTCCAAAATATTGCATTTTGTCATTAAAGTGGACAATTAGAAATATTGTTTTCTGTTATTGTTTCATGTCCTGACTTTTCTGGTAATTGGTTTAATAGTATTTGGTTTCAAGGTTTTTATTTTTTTACAAATGAGGAACAAATTTTTTTGTTTTTCTTTTCTAGAGAAACTTGTTGAAGCTGTAAGTGACAGTGTTGTCTTATGAGGAAAACAGCTATATCACTTTATTACATTAAGAAGAACTGGAATTTAATGGAACTTTGTTTTAAAAGCAGCTTTACTGAAATACTGTACCATGTCAGGTTAATTTTAGACACGTATTATAGTCATTTTTGGACAAAAACATTGAAATAAGACATTGAAATAATGCATAAATATGATCTTTAAAAAAAAACTTACTGTTTGGGCACAAGTAAATACCCAAATTAATAGCAGAGTCAAAAGTAAGTTAAAAGGCTTTTATGTTTTTTAACATTACACAAAAAGTAATCCCATGATCTTAAAGTTTGATCTAATGGCCTATGTTGCATTTTCTTTTTGTATATTATTTTACAAAACTAGACATTTTGAAAACAGTTTAAGTAGATAGTGAAGGAAAATCGTTTTTACATGTACCCAAATAAGCATCCCAAATGTACCTCACTAAGATGATCAAGAACAAGCTTTTATGTAGGCATTTTTTTGTTTTTGTCCGTGTATTATTTTACACCTTTTTATTTTCTTTGTTTTAACTCTTTTTAACTCTTCTTGCCTTCATAAAGGCTCTGTCTGATTTGTTTTCTGCATGAATTGGCCAAACAATGTCATCTAATTCCAAGTATAGACAAACACAATATGCCTGAAATAACAACACACAAGTTTAGTCTTTCATGCCTTTATTAAACATTCTGTTAAATGTTCACAGTGCTTTTGAAAAAATGTAAAAGGCATCACCCCGACTCTTAATAGATCACGTTCCCTCAGTGGGAGAATTAATCTCAAAATCAAAAATGAAGATGCTGCAAAAACAAAGAATGCAGAACCTGGAGGATGTTTTTGAAAAATTGTGGGAAGTTGAACTGCCCAGGACAAATATCACAAAACTAAAACACAGTTGTGGATCATCCAGGTAACAAAATCATAGTCATAAGTCAACCTTATCCACAGCACTGTGAATGTTTAATGTGATGTGTTTGATAAGAACAAACTATCATAATTGTGTGTTGTTATAGCCTAAGTACATTGTGTTTTGTCAATACCTGTAAAGATGAGATGCTATTTTATGGCATTAATGCAGAAAACAAAAAATTATTGCAAGACAAATACCCAAGTCTGCAATACACTAATCTATAATGTAATTCATAATATACTGTGTGGCCAGTTGTATATGTTCTTTTCACCTGCTCTCTACTTATTTTCTTTCTTGTGCTCTTTATCCTAATAAGTAGATTAACTGTTCTCTTCACCTGCTTTGTTTTCTGTCATGTTGTCTTCTCTATCCTTATGTAGTAAAATTAAAAACTAACAAAAACATTTTTTTAAAGTTCTTTAATATAGTTTTTAATAGACTAATAATTTTATAGTAAATCAGGTATTTAAGACGTCTTATGAACATCTATTTATTCATTCTGGTCATGTGGCTGTCGGAGGGCAGTTGGTTGATATGATCATGATCATTTGATATAATGCATTTTGAACTTATTTAGAATGCTAAACAATTTTTTTTTTAAATGGTTTCTTTCATTACTATTTTTAAACAAGATTTTGATAAGACTTTTAAAGACAGATTTTGGCAAAATGGTGCCCCTCTCCCATTCACTGAATATACTGCATGCCCCATTTATGCATCTGGCTTTGATCCTTACTCCAGTCAAGCCATCTAACCTGTGGTGGGTCCTAAATTGACATTTAACATTTCTATAAAAGGGATTAAGCAAACTGCCACTATGTAAACATTAAATTGCATTCACAACTCATTTTATTTCCATGTTTTGTATTCAGCACATAATTAATGAGAACAAAAGTAGGAAGTTGATTATATCCTTTAGGAATTTTCAATGATCTTCAAAAGTAGGCGTTTCCAGAATGGAGCCAGGCCTGATTGCGTGTGAAGGGCTCATGTGGAGCGGTTGATGGGGTTGAAAGGAAAAGCAAGTGAGCCTGGTTACATCGGTTGAAATATACTGTATATGTATTAGTTCCTTTGAAATACTGTGCACTAATGAATAATGCACCAGAACATCATGTCTATACTAAACAAGAGCGGCGCAAAGTGATATTTACATTTTACATTTAGCAGACGCTTTTATCCAAAGCGACTTACATTGCATTATACTACACATTAATCACTATACATTAAGTATGTGCAATCTCTGGGATCGAATCCATGACCTTGGCGTTGTTAACACCATGCTCTAACCACTGAGCTACAGGAAAGCATGATATGACAAAGGACCCTATTATAATCATGCTCATTCTTCACAGGGTCTAATGTCTCGTTGAATCGTGTTGTGCCGCTCTATTTAGTGTAGATATGGTGCAAGACCAATGTTGATTTCGTCTTTTACTGACAAAAAATTACAAATGCAACAATAGTGCTAAAAGCAGAACCAGCCACTAAAGCTGAAGGGCTGCACTCATTTTGAGTACACTTCACATTGAACAGCTGACTTTGTTTATGAATAACTGACTACTGAACATGAATGTTTTTCAGAGCATGTATTATGTATTCAGTTCATTAGAAACACTAGACTAAATATAGTATGTTGATTTGAAACAGGGTCTACAATACCTGGAGAGAGCTATTAGTTAGTATACCTTGTCATTTTAGTTATTTGACTGGTGCCTACAGTATGTGATTCAAATCTGGAACCACAGAAAATTTTCATGAAAATGCTGAATGGTTGATTCCACCACAAGAATTTCTTTTTTGTGTGAATACGTTGCTACTTTTGAATGACCATCAATGTTAAGAGATGCTATTTGCCCCCAAAATAGTGTAGTTAAGGTATTTACCAACATGAACATAAACAGCTATGTACATTTCTGATCTAAAGGGATTATGCTAACCAGCTAAACCGTAATCTCATAGCCAAAACTAAGATGAAAATGTTACTTTTTATACTCTTTATTGCTTTTAAACAGGACCTTGCGCACACAAAAACACCGGAATACAGAACTAAATGTAAGCACACAAAACACATGAAATGAAGCACAGTGACAAATCACAGTTTGGCAAAGCAACTAGTCTTTGACAGAAAGTGTCTTAAAAATTGTTTAAACATAATAAATTTCACTGTAGTGTATTTTATAAAAATAAAAGTTACATGCTTTATTATACTCTAAAATATAGGTACTATTTGCCTCTGGTGCATTACTACTATTAGTCATGTGTCATTTCTTTAAAAAAATATTTTGATAAATCTTTGTGAGGTGTTATTTTTAAAATTAGTTTAAGCTTCACAAATATTGTAAAACACTAGTTTCTATTTGTACTATATCTAACGATATATTCAAATCTAAATGCAGCATAAAACAGCCTTTCAGTTGCTGGCTTGACAGTGTCTGCTTCGTTCATATCTAGGGTACCATGCAAACCCAGAACAATGAGATGTTTTAACTTCACGGCAGTAGTTTGTTATACGTAAGATTATAAGATCCTAATCTATTACATTAGAAGAGGAGACAAAAGTTTTCAGACATAAGACAGCAGGTGATTTTATTAAAATACATATAAAACTATTCTTTTTTTTGAGTGGGGGGGGGGTTCATTCTGAGGTGTGTACAATGGATGACAAAGCATGAAAATTCAAAAATAAATGACATTTCAAATAATGGGATAGAGGAAAAGTAATAAAGAAAATTTTGAAAATGTGAAATGTTTTATACACACAAGAACTGATAGAGCTTACACTGAATTGTGGGGCTATCAAGAGCTCACCCTTTCTATAATAGAAACAATAGTGCCACTGTTTTCCACTATATGAGATATGGAGCTGGATCAGTCATCAGTGAACATGTAAGACTGAGAATAAATATTACTATTGTACATCAGCAAAGAGGCAGCCCCTTTGTTTCAGCTTAGTCTCTGCTCAATCACTGTCTCCATTTAATTACTATTACAGTAAGTTTAAATCTGCTACATTGTCTGCCCTGAGCAGTTGTTTCCCTCCACTACCTTGTAAGTGGGCTCTTATTCTTATAAATGTTTATTATAAATGTGTCACTTTAGAATCTTGTAGAGTTATAAATCCAGACAGTTTACATTGTGAAAAAGTATTTCATGTGACAATATAAAATCGATTTTTGGCACCCCAGGGCACATTTTTATGTTTTAGATTATGTAGGTATAGCGTCTCTTCAATAATTGGAATAATGATAATATTGTTTTGCTATATACATTCTATAAACCATTTATTTCAGACACAAAACCCAGACATCCCATCCAAACCAGCCCACCCTTTCTAAGACAGGTAGTTTATGATTTAAATACAGGGACCACCAAACATACAAAAAAGTCCATTTTACAGTACCCTTTTTCAAAGGACAAATAAGTGAAAAGCCCTCTTGATCATCCATAATGTACAGAATCAAGTGTAATTTTTCTTACGCCTGTGCACATATAATATCAAAGATTCTATGTGATTACTTGTAGCTTTTACATGTAATCAGTAGATAGTTATGCAATAATGGAATTTAGCAGTAAACAGGAAGGCCAGTAAAAATATGTAAAACAATAAACGATTATAAAAGATACCAGCCACATTGCTTATTTAGAGCAACTAAATTTCCTGCCTGGCCCATGATCCTACATGTGAATTGGGGTCATTACTTGGGCAATGTTTTAATGGAGCGATTAGGAGAACCCATGTTAGTGGCGGTATAGAGTTGAGGGCTTGCTAATTTATTGGATAGGCTACTAGAGTGTCCCATGGCCTCTTCAGCAGCCCGAAGAAGAAGGGTGTAGTTTACAGCTACCTCCTCTACTTTACGTAAAAGGTGTAATTTTTGAGTTTCAGAGCGTAAACCTCTGACCAGTCCAATGAATGTTTGGGTAAGGTTACAAAGCACCTGGAAGCTAACTGTGACAGCACTTAACATTCGTAAAGGACTTTTTTCAGCACTTGCCACTCGTCTACATGATGACCTAAACTCCTTAAAACAGACTGCAAGTTCTTGCTTGTACTCTGCCAATCTTGCAGGGGGAATCTGAGGTTCACCTTCTATTTGGGCACTATTGGCACACTGCCTTAATATTGAGAGTAGCTCATTGGCATCAAGTTGTGCATTTAGGAATCCATCAGGTAGTAAGAATGTTTTGTCTTGCAAGGAATGTACTTTTGCCAAACTTGTTTCCAGGTTCCCAGAGGCCCGCAGATCAATCCTCTGTGTTTGGGGCTGCTCTTCTTCCTCCTCCTCCCCACTGCAATCCTCTGCATCAAGTACCTGAAGAGTTTTGCTCACTACTGGCATTGCCCTTGATTCTAGTTGCATTCCAGGCAAGACCTGCAAGGGGATGGAATAGGACAGTTCATCTTTTTCACTACTCTCATCAGCAGCCTCACATTTTCGATAACAGAAGCAAAAGGAGCAGCATTTCTCTGTGTCCTCATTATCTTCACTTGGCAATCCTAGAACCTTAGTGGTACCCTCACAACCTTCCTGAACAAGCTCCTTTTCCTGAATAAAAAATATCTCCTGCTTTTTTGCATCCCCATCCTTAGCATGTAGACGCTCTACTGGAGTTGGGAGTCTAAGTCCAGTGGCTCTAACTCTTTCCATTTCTTTCTCCAAACTTTTTGCTTTCGTAGTTTTGACCTCTGCATACAATGCGGTGCTGTCATTGTTAACAATCTCCCCTATACTATATCTCCTTTGTAGTTGTTTGTACTGAGGTTCACTCAAGCATTTTGAATGGGTGGTACATGTAGACAAACATGATGTTGGTGTTTCTCTGGGTTCCCCTGACTCTAAGCTTGTAGAGCGAATTCGAGTAGTTTTGATTTCCAAAGTCTGAGGTTTAAGTAATTCTGCTTGAGCATGTGACAACTTTGAAATTGCCGGAGGTGTTTTAGAAATGGCCCTTTCTCTTCCTCTCTGCTCCATTGCAGAGCCAACTGCTGTATCTGGGAGACGCATACCCCGGCACATCCTCTTACAATCACAGCTGCGTCGCTGTTCTCGTGAGATCCCAGGAACTTTCTGTACAGGACTTGTGCGTATCTGGCAGGCACATGAGGTAAAGGAAGGGACAGGAGAAGATCTGTGTGGCAGGAACTCTCCTTGTGATGTTTTAGGTTTTAGCAGCTCCTCCAGAAACTCTAGCTCATACTGCCTAACTTTCTGGAGCTGTGCACGACGTTCATGTGTCTCTCGACGCAGACGTGCTGGAAAAGTAGCTGAAATTAAATTCCTAAAACTCAGGAGTGGAGTACTACGCTGGGATTTGGCATTGCTATTTGTTTGCTTGTTATACTCTGCTCCTGAAATAGTTGCACCCTTTTCCACACAGCTCAAGACATGTATTGGGTCTACCAGGACAGGCAAACTATTAGTAAATCTTTGTTGTTCCAAAGAGGCTTTACTCTGGGAGTTCTCTGCCTTTGCTTCTGACATCTCTTTGTGTTCTACTTTAACAGCCATAACTGATAAGCATTTAGTAGGAGGAATGGTGCTAGGCATAGATATACATGCATCAGATGTCTTAGCTGTACTCTCTTTGCTGCTGGTTAATTGAAGTCCTTTGGCATTGAGACACTCATCATCTTTGGGAGAGGAAAAATGAAACAATACCACATTTTGGGTCTGTGGATCTTTCAGACACACTTGTGGGCCTGGCTCTGGTTGTACTTGACATGTACAGAACAGGTCAGCGGCTGGCAAAGAATCCTTTAAAATTGAAGGCTTAGTGGTCTCACTTGAGGCAGTCTTGACATCTTGGCACACATTTGTTGAGCTAATCTTAGCATATGCTGTTCTATCCACAGGTAGAACATGTAAGGCTGTGTTGGTTAAATCTAGGGTGGTAGCCCCAGGCAATTTTTCCTGGACATTTTCAAAGGTATTAAAGCTCAAACTTTTTTTCTTTGCAGAAGGCAATTTCTCTTTATTGGCATGGGGAGCACAATCCTGTTCCAATGCTTTAAGTTCCTCAGATGTCTGTGGGTTAGACTCTGTCAAGTACTCTTTGACAGAATCTGTTTCAGTGTGTGTGTTTGCTGTATCCTTTTCAATTGTTGCTTCTTTGTGGCTCTTGTCGGCAGTCCCTTGATTGGGACACACTTTTAAGGGCACAGTCTTATTTAAGATCAGGGGCTTTGCTGAACACCCTCTATGGATCTGACTCATTGAAAAAGTCCCTTTCCCAGTTGCTTGTGTTGTACAGCCAGGGATTGTCAGGGGGAAATCTCGCCGACTATAAATTTGTTCTTTATTGTTGTGGTGGGCAAGGAGATAGGCCTGGTTCTGATGCTGCTTCATGGCTGAGACCATCTCAGACACATCAGTTAGCTCTGATGAATTTGTCTCATGTCCAGAGTCTAGGGATGATTCAGGGGTTATAGCAGCAAGCACAATTAACCCTGTAAGTGAACAGAAAAAGACAATCAAGATCAAAAGAACTCACATAAGAAGTAAGGTTACTTTAGATAAATAAACTACAGAGACCAGTACCTGCGCTAGTTAAAACTAAATAAACTCATTTTTTACTTTTAGGATACTTAGCCATCAGACCAGTGGTGTAGTCTACGTGATACGCAGATATACCCACTTAAAAAAGCATATGTAACAACATATGTAACAACATCATTTTGTGACAGAATTTAACACTTTCATTCATAAACTGTCTGTGAATTTTGCACCACTGGGCCTTCCGTGGCCTGGATCTATCACCTACCAAGAAACAAAACGTTAACATTACGTATGTAACCTCCATTCCCTGATAAAAGGAACAAGATGTTGCGTTGATGTAGTGACACTAGGGGTTTCACCTTGGGAGACCATTTGCTCTGCTTTCTATATAAAACAGCAATGAAAATCAGTTCAGTTCTGTAACCAGTGTTGAAGCGATCTCATATGCATCAACCCAAGAGGCACTACTGTCGTCGAAGTTGACCACAAGTAAAGCATCTCATCTCTTTTGAGGGGCAGGAAGGCCAAGTGTTCTTGTGAGTCCTGAGAGGTGGGGGTAGAGGACGAGCGGATACCAAGGGTGTTAATCTTTTTCTGCAAGAAAGACTGCTCTTTGTCTGACGTAGTCTTGTCCCCCCTTTGGGATGAGCCCGAAGGAAGAAATAGAGCCCTCACCTTGCCCTGGGTGGGGTCCACCTGTAAGAGCATGTCGATCTTCTCTGGGCCACCCATCTCAGGACTGCTCAGGAGAGTTCTTGGTGTTTGACAGCCAGTGCCAGTTTCCTGCAACTAGACCTCCTCAAAGTCAAAGGTGCCAGCTGAGATGTAGATGGAGCTGGCTAAGGAGTCACAGGGGCCCTCATTTAGTGAGGAGCAGTCAAAGGGGGCTGCCTCTGGGGCCTGTTTCCAGGAGTATGACCACACTAAGGCAGGGTGTGTTTAATTGCCTCTGTCTGCTTCTTCACCATAGAAAACTGGCAGGCAAAGTCTTCAACAGTGCTGCCAAACAGGCCATCTTAAGAGATTGAAGTATCAAGAAAGGGTACTTAATGCTTCCACGCATATCAGCAAGGTTTAGCCATAGGCTTCGATCCTGGACGACCCTGGTCAACATAGCTTGACCCAGCGCCCACGCCATGACTTTTGTCACCCTCAGAAGAGGTCTGTTTCCCTGTGCAGTTTCTGCACCCTCGTCCAGTTTTTTTAGTGCCTTGGCTTGATGCAGCTGTAGGATAGCCCTGTGTAGAGTGTAGTGTAGAGGCAGCTTGCCCTGCAGCCCTGTAGGCCTTCAATATAAACAGAGAAGAAAACCTACAGGCTTTTGATGGAAGTCTTGGATGTTTTTTCCAGGAGACAGGAACTCTGGCTCCACACTAAATCTGTCTTTCATTTCCCCAAGGTCCTGTAGTCAGCTGGATCCAAACCTTACCGAGACCAGATGGTGGGGGACAGGATGGTATGACCCCTGAGACATATCATCGGAATTGGATGGACTTCATCAGGATTTTATGGACCCCATTATATACATAACTACCTCCAGTGTAGTTAGTTTCCATATTTTGACCATTTTGATGTAATGTTATAGATGTGATGTTGTAACATTATGCTTCTGTTGTCATTTCTGTTGTTTTTTTTACCAATAAATCATTATAATCAACTCCATTCATATCCAAAAAAGTTACAAATTGCAGCTTTAACATGTCAGAGGAGAACTTGCCCTTCCAGTTGAGCCTGGTTTCTGCCAGGGTTTTTTCTCCATGTAAATACATAATTGGACTTTTGGTTCCTTGCCACTGTCACCCTGTTGGCTTGCTTACTGGGTAACTTAGCTAAGGGTTTTGTAAATTGTTAATACTGCTTCTAGCGAAAATATATCATTACAGTCCAAAGACTCTTCTATTTTGTTAATCCTTTGTCCATAAACCTACTATAAATCTAGTATGCCTAATTAGTTTTATTAATAAACATCTCACACATATTATTTGCAATAATACCATGTATTCTGTGTTGATTATATCTGACATTTGTTCTGTGTTTATTATTATTATTATATGTAAAGCTGCTTTAAAGCAATGTAACGTTGTAAAAAGCGCTATATAAATAAATCTGAATTTAATTGAATACACCTGTTGAAATTCACTCTTAGAGAAAGATACTCTTTTTGAGAAAATTTGCTCTTTTGTGTGATCAACACGCTCAGGTTAAACTCTCTGCACTTATCTGTGCTTGCAAGAGAGAGACCACTGAAAAGCATTGTAAATCTAGTCCTTACAAATCAAAACAAAGCAAAAAATGGATCCGCCTTAAGAACAAATCTAAATTAGTGGTGCACGCCATCTCCCTTTAATAAACAGATATCTGGGGGGGAGACTAGAATGCAAATCCCACTCCCCAATTCCTATTGATGTTTAATTTTTGAGGCCAGTTTTTATTGGCATTTTATATAAAAAGCAGAGCGATTGGGTTCTCAAGGTCGAAACCGTAGTGTCTCTATATCGACACAACGTCGAGTGAGTGACAGAAAGGAAAACAGTTACTTGGCAGTCATTCATAGCACAACTTTGAAATCAAACTGTAAATCACTAAAGGAGATATGAAATGAAAGCAAACTCAAACTACACTATTTCAATCTGTTCATAAACCAGCTACTGCCGCTTTGGGTGACTGCAGCTGCAGACATAAAGGTTGTAGTGTCTGAGACAGATCAGACACACAATAACTGCATAAATAAATGAAATAAAACAACATATGCCTCACTACACAAACCAGCTATGTTCTTGTGTCTCTAAAACTACCCCCAAACAGCAATTAACACCCAGATGCAGAACCAGGCATCCGATGACCATAGCAATGCATAGATAAGACAGTTTTACAACCCAAAGGAATGTAGAGAGATTCACTCTCGCTCCATTTTCTTTGAGAACACACAAAGAAACCATTTTTACTTGTGAACATATTCACTTAAGAATGCATAAAGGAAATGTATAAACACGTTTCCAATATTCCCCATGCTATATGTCCTTAATGTTTTATGTTTGTATATATATACTAATCTGCACATTTAAATGAACGTTTTAAAGCCACTGTTAATTAAGATCACATGTAACTGTGTTTAGTATCTATGAGCTGCATTTTACATATCCTAAACAGTAGCGTCCATAACATTTTAATAACCTTGGTTGATATTAATATTATAAAACTTCTGAAGATTCCCACCTTGACAGCCAATCAAATTCCATATGCAAAACAGCATGTTGAAAGACAAAGAAATTTAACTTTCCCTCAGAGAGGACAACCTCTGATTGGATCACACAACTCCTTAGAGTTCTCACCAGTTAAATGTCCAGTGGCCAAGGACACAAGGGGTCTTTTTAGTCTTTTGTTCTTACTCTGTCTCTCTTCGCCTTACCACTTCTACAGTCTCTTAAGGACTCTCAACTGGATAAGAATGCTGAACTAGAAGTTCTCAGCAGACCTCTAAACTTGTGCCAGGCAGCGGCCTAGTCTTTCCATTCATCAAAACCTCTGCATTAAACTGGTTTTCTCTCTCATCAACACAACATCTAATGAAGATCAACTCACCAACTGCGTCAGTACACTTTCCTTCAATGGGCAAGACATGCAAGTATCATACTGGTCTTAGTAATTGAAACATCAACTATCATTAGCCCTTTCACTTGTGTTGGAGGTGTGTTGGAATTAAGAAACTGATGGTTCATTCAGGCTGGTGATCTGCTGAATCTTATACTTCTGTAATCTTTACCCTTCTTTAACCTCTTTTAATGCCAAACTGTATGTGTGTTGTGTGTATGATAGAGTAGTATGTGTTTAGTGTAGTTAATAAAGTCTGTATCACACATGCTGTGGTGGTTCGTGTTCATAATCTGGAGTCCCTAATCCTGCTGATTTTTGCTACATGCTCTATAAGAGTGTTAAATCAATTTATTACATTGATTGAAAATTCCCCAAAGCATAGATTGATTCTAATCAATTATTAATATTTCCAATTTGAAATAATATTTGTTTCCCCTACACAGGGAGGTGATAAATAGATAACATTAATCAAGTGAACTTGTTCATAAATAATTACATCTTTGGTGGAGAATGCTTTGTGAACAAAACTCAATATTAATCCCTCTACATTTATTACAATGTTACCTTTACAGAAACTACATAAAATGACACTGATGAGTTGGTGATGGCAGTGTTTCCCATTTATTACTTAGAGTGTGACAGTCCTTCATAGTTTAATTTGTCACTCTTAGTCAGATCTTATGGCTTATTGGACTTGTAAGTGGATGAATCCACATGGTCAAAATGCATTTGTTTGTGAACATAAACAGGATGTGTGTCAATACAAAATAGTATCCATGCATTAGGTCTTAAATGACAGCAGCCTAACATTCCTGCTTTTGTCTATGGCGTTTATGGTAATTAAACAAAAAAGAGAATCACTCACTGCTCTAGACTGAAAAACGTTTGTTGCCTTAACAAGAATGTATACAGTGAAGACTATGTTTTGACATTTTGTAAAGTCTTTCTCATTTACTATGTGTTGTGTGACTTTTGTGCTGTATCATCACCATCCATATCTATGCAACCAATGATTACAATATAATTGTTATTAGATTACATTACATTATAGTTGTATAATTATTACTAGTAGCAACTTACACTCTTAAATGTGCATTGAGAATTGCCAGCTGATAAAAACTTGTGGTCTAGGGGCCATATTCACACAGCAGTTAAGGTTAAATGTAGCTACACCACTGAGTCAGACAACCAATTACCAACTTGAAATAAATAATTGGATTTTACAATTTGCTTGACTTGAACAGAACTTGTAGTAATACTTATGTCAACCTGCTGTTGGTGGTGTCTGTTGGTGATGATGTGGGTAGTCTTCTGATGCAGCGAGTGCCTCCAGCGCCTGAAGGGTAGACATTAATGCATCATCTAACTCCTGAGCATGATCCTGAACCGTCCTAGTGGTCACATTGTCAATCAGTGTCACAGGAACTTTCTCTTGCCCCTCTGCTGTGGCAGCTACAGCTTTGATTCCTTTCTGACCCTTCTTTGTGTCATCTTCATCAGAGCTGTTATCACAAAACCCTGGGGGTGGTGCTGCTATAGCAGGAGGGGGAGGCTGCAACTTTCCTACTCCTTCATACATCTCTTCATCTTCCTCATTTCCAGGGAGTGGCAAGGCAATGAGATCAACAGCTCCTCCCTCACGAGAAGCACAAGCATTTTTGCACTGCTGAAAAATAAGCTTTCCAGATTCTCCAGTGTCTGACATCTGACCTTCAGCTTGGAGTTTTGCTTTGCAGGAGTCACAGAAAAACCTCTTTGCCTGTTGTGACAGCTCCATTGTTTTTGCTCTGACCCTGAAGCTGGAGCTGTCATCTGTGGGACTGTCTTGTTCAGCCACTGATTCATTGCTCTTTACAGTGGGGTCAGACCCTGTGCGTGATTGACTCTGCACCTGAGAGATAAGGTTCTCATTAATGTCAAGTTCCTGGTCTGCCTGTATCTGAAGCTCTTGCAGCTGTTGTTGCTCTTTTAAATGGATGTGACACAGCCCAAGGCGCTGAAATATGGGTGGTGTTGATGTCTTCTGTGTTGCCTCTCTGGATGACCCCTCTCTCTCTTCTTGACTCCCACTTAACACGGTGGCTCCAGAGTGGGAATGGGCATGGGAGCTTCTGGAATCTAAATGAAAGAAGTGTCTGAGTGGTTGAACTAGTAGAAGACACACGATTGATGGGAATGAGTCCAGATGACAAAAGGTGAATCTGCTAAATAGGGTGCTTAGAGATGGATGCAGAAAGAAGCCTAGTGGGATGTCATGGCATGTCGTGGTCTTTCTCTATGGTAGACCACAGGAGATGATGCGCACATCCAATGCAAGAATTAGTCGTATGATGCAAATGTTGTCAGCTTGCAGAGTGATGAACTTATCCATAAAAGCATTTCAGTTTTCAGGAAATCTCATAAACTGCCTCAAGATGCAGATGGTAAGATCAGGCAGGATATAAAAGATTGTGATGACAAATACTTGTATAAAATCAAGTAAAATAATTTTCTGTTATGCTGATAAGAAATTGTGCCATGCTTTTTGCTAATTAACTCATCATATTTCAATGTAAAATGGTATTTTTTCTCACCATTAAAAATGTTTATCATGGTTAAATAAAGGATAAAGTAACAGTCAGTTTTACTCTGGCAGTTCATTTTCTCAATGGCCAAAACAGAATAGCCAATGAAACAAAGGACTATTTTTTCATTTCATAAGAAAACAATGTCTCGGGTTACGTATGTTCTCTACCCTGTTCTCTAAGATGGAGAACAAGACACTGCGTCAGCTTGGCGCTATGGGGAAAAGCGCTTCAGTCACGCCCAAGTCTGAACATGTGTACAACCAGGCCTATTTATAGGAAAGTTTAAGGTCATGTGACGAAGCATTGCGTGCTACAAAGCCTTAAAAAGCACCTCCAAAATACGTCATCAGCTTAGGTCTAAAAAAAGGTCATGCAGGCGAGACAGAGATGTGGCAAAGCGACACAGCGTCTCGTTCCCCATCTCGGAACAGGGTTACATGGAAACAGGCAACTCGACACTGCATCAGCTTGACGTTATGGGGAAGTAATACCCACTATGCCACAGTAAGGAAAGGCCTGCCCCACATGCTGTGAAACATTGGCACAAAGCATAGGAACAGATTTAGACTTGTCAACCCAGGAGGACCTGAGCACCTGTAGTTGAGTTCATGTATAATTTATAAAATCTAATAAATGTGTGTGGAGAGGACAAGCCTGCCGCAGCACAAACATCACTTAGGGATGCTCCCCTAGACAGAGCCTTAGATGATGCTATACCCCTGGTAGAATGGGCTGTAATGCCCAAAGGTGACACAAGGTCACAGGCCTCATAGGCCAGGAGAATAGCATCTGTGATTCAGTAAGATAGGCGCTGATTTGTGACCGCACTACCTTGGTTGCAGCCACCAAAACAGACTAAGAGCTGAGAGGTCTTACACCACTAGTGAACTGGGTCACCCACACCATGACACAGTCTCCTAGTAGATGGGGCTCTACAACTCAGAATGGTCTCGACAACCTCAGTTGAGAGACCAAAATTTAAGAGCTGGCTTTCCTCTGGGGCCAGACCCACAGTTTCCAGATTCCCAAGGAGTCCCGTCCAGGAGAGACACTATGTCTTAGAACCAGACCCAGGTCGGCCAGAGCGGCACTACTAGAAGCAGCCGAACTTTTTGTCTTGGCAGACCCTGGCTAGGACTCCTGGGAGCAAGGCTATCAGGGGAAATGCATACAGACGTAACCTCGGCCACACCTGTACCATGGCATCCAGCTCCCTTGGGGCTCGAGAATTGCACCCCAGCCCGTGAGAGAGGCGTCAGTCGTAAGAATCCTGCGATGTCAAAACGCTTCTTACACCCCAAGGTAAGGAACCGGGTCTGAGCCACATAGAAAGGGGACAAAGCCCTCTGCGTGTAACCCTTACCACCCTTAGTGGGTGGATTTGGGGATGAAACCCGTTCATTATTATCCAGAACTGAAACGGCCTTATGTGCAGCAAACCCAACGGAATCACGTTGGCTGCTGCAGCCATAAGACCCAACTGCCTCTGAAATTGGAGGACTGTCAAATGGAGGCCTAGCTGAACGCAGCTCACAGCAACAAGGATAGACTCCACACGTGCAGGAGACAATTGTGCCTGCATCGTAGTGGAATCCCAAATCTGGGATTAGAGGATTAAATCCCAAATTTGGTGTTAGAGCCTCAACCTTAAGCACATCCTGATACTGTGTAGCTAACTCTTGAGAGCTGGCCATGACCAGGCAGTCATCTATGTAGTTCAGTACACGGATGCCCTGGAGTCTCAACGGAGCCAGGACTGCATTCACACACTTTGTTAAGGTGCGGGGAGATTGAGCTAGGTCGAAAGGAAGTACTTGTTAGTAGTAGGCTTCGCCCCCAAAAGCGAACCTAAGAAACTTCCTGTGCTCTGGCAAAATCTCAATGTGAAAATATGCGTCATTCACATCTATTGTGACAACCCAGTCCTCAGGCTGGATTTGACACACGATTTGTTTGAGCATCAACATCTTGAACCTGTATCTCCTCAGAGACCGATTCAAGTGGCGCAGATTCAGAATGGATCAAATGCTGCTCTCCTACCACCACAGTCTGTAAAATGCCATTGAAACGAGGAGGACGGGAGGCAAATTGAATTCTGTACCCTCTCTCTATTGTTCTTAACAGCCATGGGGACAAACTGGGCAGAAGCTTCTATGCTGCCCGGAAGTCCGAGAGGTGTACCATCCTGTCTATCTCTCCAGTCTTCTGAAACAGAGGACTGGCAAGAGAAGTCTGGACAGATAAACTGTCAGGTGTTTCTACCCCTCGAAACACCTGAGGTGGCGGGCAAAGTAGAAGCTTCCGCTGGGGGCTCCAAAAGGGGTTTGGAACAGTAGCAAGGCATGCACAGGGACCCCTCTTGGTGGGGCTGACCCACAGTATACTACTGGTGGTGTCAGGTGTTCTTCTTCTTCTCAGCCTTTGAGGAAATCACAGTCCTCAGATCGAACCTCCTTTTTGGTGGTGAGGCCTGCGTAGACTGCCCAGTCCCCTTAGATCTTTGAGGGGGAGCTTGAGCAGCCACGCTGGCCTTCTGCTGCTGCCTATAAGCAGCCGAGGTCTTAGAAGTCGTCAAAGTGGACACACCACCTGATGCCGCAGTTACCTGCCAAGGTGGGGGAGGAGCTCCTTTAACAACTCTGACTCTCACGGTACCTGTCGGTACCTGTCAACTCTCACGGTACCTGTCGACAACGGAGCTCACTGCGTTGGGAAACAGACCTTGAGTAGCAACTGGGGTGTCCAAAAGAAAGGCTTTATCCCTGTTGCGAAATGAGCCACAGATGCCTTTCCGTAGCCGCCAGAGCAGCCATAGAACGGGCCACCTACTTTGTGGCATGAAGGGCAAGATCTGTGGCTCTGCGGAGCTCTTGAATCGCATCCGGTTCTGACCCCCACCTTGGTCCAGGTCTTTAAGCAGGTCAGCTGACCTGCTGCCACATAAGCCTTGCCCACCAGTAACCCTGCAGGGCTTGGAGGGCAAGGCAGGTTTCCACCATGACGATGCTGTAAAGGGAGAGAGATAGCCCACAAGCATCTCTTTAACCCTAGGCATCGCCCCATACCCATGCTCATGTAAACCCACAATAGAGGAATAACTGCTCGTGTTGAGAGAAAATACACAAGCCGAATATGGATTCTTCCAAGACTTCATCACCTCAGTGTGAAGATCTGGGAAGAATGGGAAGTTGCAACAAGAAGGCTGTTCCCTGCTTAATGATAGAAACCTATCATTCAACTTAGATGTTTTAATGTGCTGTCTTTGTGGCAGAAAGAGGAAGATGGTCTGCCTCAGTACCCATCTGATACTGCCAGCATAAGCTCATCCTCCAGCTCAGAAGAAACCTCCGAGCAGTCTTCTGAAGCTGGCGTGTGCTCATCCGATTTAGTGGAGAGTGCAAGAGGTGGGACCCACCCCGCAAGGTGCAGCTGCGCAGCTCCTGTCGGGTAAAGAGAGCCAGGCGGGAGCGGAGCGTTCTCAGTGGAAGCGATTCGCATTGAGAACAGTCAGCTCTCTCAGGAGCTGACCTAGCGTGCTCCACTCACAAACAAATAACACACATATGATGACTTTTTAAAGTTCTTAAAAGACTAATGCTACGTCACATGACCTTGAACTTGCCTATAAATAGGCCTAGGTTTACACGTGTTCAGACTCAGGCGTGCCTGAAGCACTTTTCCCATAGCATCAAGCTGACACAGAGTCGAGTTCCCTCGAAAGCGTACCGTTTCATTTATAAGAAACAGAAAAACAAGATTTCAACTCAATTTCTTTTTTAAGTGTTCATTAGATAATTTTTAACAAGTGGGTGGGCCTGACATGTACATTTCTAACGATTAGTTAGCCTGCAGCATCTATGAACTTTCTGGGAAATCCAACTTGTTAGCAGCTCAAATTATAAATCATTTTTATAAACTTACCACTGCAAAACAAACAAAGAAAAACCTTATGGATTATAGCTTTAATTCTATGGTGAATTCTTGTCATAAAGCACATAGAAGAACAGACCATGGTGCATGTTAGAAGAAATATTAATTTCAGGTCCACCCACATGCTACTTAAATATTCAACTTATAAACTTGATTTATTATAGTTGTTTATAAAAGTTGTATTTTGTATTTTCTTTGTTTCTAAACTAAACAAAGAGTTTAAACATAATCTTAACTGGGATGAATAACATGGACTGGGATGGTAGCATGGACATACATTAGCCTACTCCAAATACAGATTGAACCCGTTTTTGTGTTAAAGTATTCAATGTGTTTTTCTACTTATAACAAACCGCATTTTAGTTAAGATATTTAATGAGATATGATGAAAAGCAATGCAAAAGCCCTGTCAAAAAAAATCACATGAAATGACTTCTGCATTTCAGTGAAATTGCAATCTTTCCAACATACCTGCCTTGATCATGTAAGGCTGACCAGGTGTCCTGCAGTAGATGGTCCTTTTAGGGTCCACAAAGAGCTTGTAATAGCCAGAGATCAAACATGCAAAGTTTGATGCATCTGGCCACTCCATTAACAAGACCAGGGGCTACAATAATTAAAATCATAGCAGATATTAGTATATCAGTTCCTGTATAAACTCCTGTATAAAAAAGGAATTCAGAAAAAAATTACACTGTCAATTTATCTATGCATATTTTTCGTTATTTTCATTTAAATTTATTCACACCTTTGCCTCCAGAATAACGACCTCAACGCGGGCTACCCCATGATGCTCTCTGAATAGCTGGACCTTGGCCACACGGCTGAACTCTGCTAAGACTGTTGTTAAGTTGTTTTTTAGGTCGATCACATGACTGATACCATGCCTCGGCCCAACTAACAATGTAGTGGCTGCCTGCTCATCCTTTCAGCAGGAAAAAATCAAAATGAATTGGAATCGAGATGATGAAAAAACTTTTTAGATTTTTTAGAAATTTTTAGATAAGTAACGCCGTTTTTGTATTGGCAAAATCAATGTACAAAATGTAATTACTTGAGGATGTTTTCTAGAAGCCACATGTCGAAATTCTGTTACCAGGCCAACTGTTTGAAACAGGAAGCCTCCAAATGGTGGAAGGTCATTCAAGACACGAATATACTGTAGTTTTCCTTGGAGTGGAGAAACCTGCACAAAAACAAATGATTAAAAAGAAAATGAAATTGGTAAGGTGTGTACAAGCATACAATGTGATGTTTCTACCAGCAGAGGGCAATAATTTGCTGCCATAAGGTCTGTGAAAATCATTGCACTCTAAGTTTGCACATCTCTGTTTTACAATTTTACATATCAAACATGCCTGTAGAGGGAAAAAAAATTAAAATGCAAATACAAGATAACATTTCTCATGGCCTTCTGCATTGGTCTGCAAACTATTTCTCACACAAATGTATTTTATGTAAAGCTGCATCAGCTTACATTTTAGAAGAAATAGTTCTATTTAATATTTTTACAATTTTGGAAAGTATTTTTAATAACCAGTTATACCTTGTTACCAGCCAGTGAGGGATGCTGATAAGTCTTCAACAGTTGTGAAAGAGTCTTGCAGACATTCTTTTCCTTGACGGTGGGCAACAGGGTCAAGGGAAGGAAAGGTTCCAAACCCCATTCTTTCCTAAAGGTGAGACAGATTCACTCTTCTAAGCACTTCTAAGGGGATACAAGCTACCTAATTCTACAAGATCTTCTATTCTTCATTTATTTAATTAGTGGCACAGCTTCTTTTGAGTACAAAACTAGATGCTGATTATGGCTACCATTGTAGACATTTTTTTTCAAAGTGTTACATGTAAATTGTCATAGAAAAGTAAAGGTGTAACTTAAGTTCACATAATTTAAGAGTCAGTTAATGTTTTTCCCTTTTGGGCAGACTGTTGGGTAGAGTGTAAAAGCCCAAGCACTTACTCAACATGCTTGAGGGAAATCTTCTGATTGGGCCTTGCAATTGACACAGTGATATAGATGTGAAGGGCTGCCAATCTAAGTGTCACATCAGACTTCCAATCCATTCCAAAACGCTCTTTAATGACATCATTGCGACACTGTGGAAATTTACAGCAAATAAGTGAATTTATACTGATTAAATTCCTGTGAAAATGGGTTACTGGGAAAGTGAATATTTATATCTAAATTCACCTGTATGTAGAGGTACTCAAATGCAGCAGGGTCTCTCCTTAACAAATCAGCAGGGTCCTTTGGGAAGAAGCAGATTCGGAAAAGACATTTCATTCCCTGGAAGTAGGTCCTGTGAACTACCTGAAGATATACACAATAGAGATTTTTTTTAATATAACACTTACAAATACTGCAAAAACATTTCAATACATTACGTGTTACACAAGCACAAGAAGCCATGCAAATGTATTATTCAAAATCAGGTAATTCATCTTTAAACAGTTACTATAAAATGATCTTTTACACTGTTCTATTATTTAGTATTTTATTTTTGTTCTTATTTTAGATATTATTTTTAATACTTTATAAATAACTAGAAAAATGTTGAAAGTCATATTTGAAAATGTACAACAGCTTTGAAAAGTCTTGACATTTGAAGGTTACTTCTACTAGGTGTTAAAAACTTGCTTACTTTGAAGAGATTTGAAGGTTGTAAGACTCGTGTACTTGCATTACTAATCAGTTGCTAGGACATTCTGAAAGGTTGCTATAGGATGTTGCAATGTGATTGCTAGGGTGTTTAGAGTGGATGCTAAGGAATAGACAGGCAGACAGATACATGGATGGGTGAAGATAACGTATCAGTCATTGGTTTATGGGTGGCATTTACACACATGAGAGAGTGTCTGGTTCTCCTGGAGGAGATGCAATCCCTGGTTTTGAGCCAGTCCACCACACTCCAGCACCAATGCAAAATGCTCAATGTAGCGTAGAGAGAGGCGGTCCTGCAATGATGATATCACATCCTGTGCGACAGTGAAGAAAGGACAACAGTGTTTAATACTTTTTAGAAACCAAAAGAATATTTTGCTTGGGGTTTGGGGTTTCTTTAGCATGAGAAATTCTTATAATCGTCTTATAATTTCTAAGATATTATGGTGTGAACCAAATTAAATATAGTACAAAACAACAGCAAAAGCAATGTGTTACTAACAGAGCTGTAAGGGATTTGTTGTGCCCAAGATGTTTTGTTTGTGTGTGTTTCTCTTTTTTTCTCTCTCTACCTGTCTTTGCAGAACAAGTATTAACACCTGACTTCAATAATCAATGTCCTGTACTGATTGGATGACGGTGGGGGAGAAAGTATTTAAACTGCTGCTGCCCTCAAAGTGTTGTTGGTGATGGCATGAGTGTGTATAGCAGCTAGTTAAGCTAGCTAAGTTATCTCCAGGGTTGTTTGATGTGAACAGTGTAGTTTAGTGGCTCCATTTGTGTCAATGTGCTTTAATGGTAAAGTCCTTGAAGACTCAAAAGTAATGTAAGTGATATCTCATTTATGATTTAAGTCTATTTTGTTAATGATTTATTCATGAATCTTTGGGATTAGTAGTGTGGTGGTATCTTATTTTGAATTACACTTCGTTTTTTCTCCTGGTTTTGTTTAGTTACGAAATTAGCTTATTTTGATGTATTTGTTTCTGTGTTTTAGTGTAGCTAGTTGTTTAATTGAAAGTTAGTTTGGTTATGTTAATTTTGGTAATACCCCCTTCTGAACTTGATACCCCTTTTTTCCTATTGTTTGACTATGTAAAAACTAATATTCAGGAAAGTGATCACTGTCATTATAAGCCAACTCTGGGGCTGAGGACAGGGTATTTTACTCTGCTGCTGCACACTCTTCACCACCATCCATCTTGCTGTTGCATGTCTGTGCTTAGTAGGGAAAACATCCTCATGATGACAGACCAGTCTTAAGGGTGTGTGGTTCTGTTGTATTATTTCATTAACTAAGAAAATCCCATATAACAGCTGGAACTTGGGACCTACTGCATACTTTTGCTTTTGAATCGCTGTATAATATATAAATGTTAAAAATATGACTGGTTGTGTTAGTGCAGTGCTGCTCACGTTAGCTAACTGCGGTTATAATACAAGACTGTAGATGGGTATTATCTAACGATAACCATTAACTAAAGCTGCCTTTATAAAATATTGCTATTGACTACATACGTGAGAGGTCCGCTAATGCGCTAAAATGTGTAAAAAAACAAAAAAAAGAGTGTTTCCCCCCCCCCTTTATAAGTAATAAGTATTACAACTAATAAGTATTTATTAGTATACATTTTCAAAAACATTTCAAAAATATGGTTTAAATAACTTTTTACCCAGACTATATATATAAAAAAAGGGATCAGAATAAAAAAAAGATTATTGAAATAAGAGGTCGATCAATAACCTCCTAGTAGTAAAGAACAAATATTTACCCCCCACCCCAAAACACACAGATGACCCCTCCTTTATTTTGAGGTTGTCTGTGTTTTGTCATAACTGACTGGAGTCGTGACGCCTGGTGCCAACTCTGCTCTCAACCGCTATCAGTATATAATAGCCTGTTTAACAATTTAAATAATACAATAAAGATTACAGAACATACATACATATGTGTCTGTTCTTCCTACATTTCATTTCAAGTCATTTATTTGTTAAGAAGTATTAAGTGTCTCACCTGATAAAAAGGAAATTTCCTGTCAGAGGAACTTTCCTGGCAGTGAAAAGGCAGCTCAAGAAATGTGATATTATTGCTGTCACACAAAATTCTGTTAAACTATAAGTTAATATATTTTAAAATGTTATTTTCATAACACCTAAGACATTTATATAAATTATTTGAAATTAAAACGTCCCACTTTGGAGCAACGCTGAGTAGTTTTGGACGCTATTCTGCCCTGTGCGCTCTGAGTGAAAACACGGGATACAGATTTCCCATACAGAACAACATTAAAAGAGCAGTATACATAGTGTAAAAAATAAAAAACGAATAATACACTATGTATGTAAAGTAAAAAAATAATAAAACTTTATTTTAAAGACCTCCAACTAAGTGTCACCTTACAAATTTGTTTTGCTGTAGCAATATTTAATGTAAATCATTTGGACTGAACGTGAAGACTAGGGACAACATACATTCACAATAAATTTACAAACAAAGATAACAAAGATAAAAGTGTCATTATTGTGATCCTTCTCAGCTGGACACTCAAATCACCCTCAGATAATGTAACTGAAATAATCTATATAATTAATAAAAATCTTTTTTAGCCTAATTTGAATTTCACTTTTAGCAACTCATTTTCATCTGTATTACCTTTATGTACACCTAATAAAAGACTAAATTAATGTCGGCACTGCTACTGTACAGGAATAAAACTCAATAATATTGATTATCTGAATTACATGAACTTACCTGAAGGTGACAGGAGTACAGCTAATGAGGATGATGATGAAGATGTTCCGTGATGCTCTTAAGAAAGTACCTCCAGAAACTGATGTTTTGACACTGTGCCGAGATTCTGAAGGTATAAGCGTTTCGAAACACTGCTTCGAAATGTGATTCAAAATACCCATGTCATATGACTATGACTAAAGCTTTGGCGAAACCACACAATCCAGGTGCTTCAACCTAACTTCCAGAAAGTTTGAAAATGGCCTTTAGCCTCCCTGACTTTTCGTGCCAGACTGATTGCCAGTTCGAGCTCTGCCTGGGTGGTTACACTTCGACAGTAGAGCATTTCTTATTTTTTAATGAAATCTTGCTATGTAATAAATTTTAGACATTGTGGCTTGATTTCTCTTTTTAATCTTAATTTTTAAAGACTAAAATAACCTATTGTTATTCACAACGATGAGCCTACAGGTTACAAAACCAAGCTCATGTTGTTATGGAGAAGGCCGCCACTCCGCCGCCTCCGCACCGCCAGAAGAAGCCATCACCAGAATATTAGTTCTGTATTCTGACTACAATTCCCATTTTCCCCGTGCCTAGGGCTGATTTCTTCCTGTTTGCTGCACCTGCACAACATTTCAGAGCGGTTTCCCATTGTTGTTTACCTGGTTTTCACTTGGATTGTCTATCGTGTTTTTGTTTTTGTTTTGCTGCCTGCCTTTTGACCTTTGCATTAGATTACGTTATTGATTGAATCTGCCTGCCCTGACCTCTGTCTGTACTATCGTTTTGATTTTGCCATTTCCTCATTGCTCTGTTAGCCGGTATTCGACCTAATGCCTGTTTGACCATTTTGTTATTAAAAGCTGCAAATGGATCCACATGTCCCAGAGTCTTCGTTACACATATAAGTGTCATACAAATATTAAAAACTCAACACATTAAAAAAAACACAAAAATAAACAACACTATAAATACTTTATACTTCACTGTGGACAAGGATGCCAAGCCCAGGATTTGAACCCAGACAGACAGCATGCCAGTCAATAGCATTTAGGGAAAATGTATAAAAAAAAATAAAAATTTAAGGAGTCATTTCTGTGACTCCTATGATTTGCCATTCACACTTTACTTTGAAAAGGCTTATGACTGACTTGCAAATAAAAACTTTCTCGTTCTCTTCTCTTTTTCGCTTGTGCTTTCATAAAGAAAATTTAATAATGATGGCTAATGGCTTTGCTAAATCATTTTAGTATATTTTAAGTACATGAATAGATACTAATGGCTTTCTTCTTTTCACTTTTGATTATGCATCACTAACAAGATGTGATTCAATTTAAATACAGGGAATAAATTGCATTATGGACTTGCATTGAATTTAATATGCTCAAGTTTTTAACACTAAAAACAAGAGTTATAGTATATAACTCTTATATACTATAACTCTATAGTATAAACAAATAAATTACTGCAGAATCACTTAAGCACTGCAGCAAAAAAATGAAAAATACTAAAAATGACATTCATTGGGGGCAAACTCACTAAAAAGTTGCACCACTTTAGCACACATTTTTAGCACCTGCATCTTTTTTACAATCCACCCACAGTTCAGCTTGACTCTGCATTACTGTGTGGCTGTGCCATTTTAAAATCAATTCATTGTCATCCTTTTTACCACAACGCCTCTGTTTTATGCAAATAAGCCCTATTCTAAAATGTGGTTTATTTACAAAAGCCAGTACTATTGGATGATGCAAAAAAAACACTACAGACTTGTGACATGGATGTGAATACTTAAACTTTTGAAGAGCATTATAAAGAGCTGATTAAGATGTATGGCTCACAGTGGTGGAGTGATGGTTTACAGCCCTAGTAAGTATGCTGTTCAGCAGTTCAGAACTACACTGCAAGATCTTTTGACCCTGTTTTTGCTGCTTTGTTTAATTCCTTTAGTGAAATGACACAGATAGAGTGTGAAAATACATGATGATATAAATTATATCAGTGGGTGCAGTTTATTCCTAGTGAATTTCTTCATTGTTTTTCATGTAACAGGTGAGTTGTTTACTCACACTTACCCTAACAGTGGTGCGGCTGTCAAACGTAAAGGATTTGATCTGTCCATTTTCCAGAAACACCTTCATCACATTTGGTATTAAAAGCAGAGAGTCGTCTTCAAGCATGGTCTGCAGGAGAGACAGTGAAAGGGAGAGAGGGAGAGAGGGAGGGAGGGAAAGAGAAGGAAGAAGGCAGTCAGTGAAACCTGGATGGGTTTTTTTGAAAAGAAAACATTCTAAAGGTCAATACAGAAAATCAAATAAGTAAATCTGAGTTCTAAGGGAGAGGAAATGAAGAAACACATGAGAGGACTCTACTGGATGGAAAACTAGCAATTAGAAACAATGGTTATAAGGTTGATACTTGTCTAACAAATAATAGTTTAATTGGACTGAAACCACTGAGACAGAGTATTAATGAGTAGAATTAAGTATTGATCATACAGCTATTTTTTCCACATCAACATTTATTCAAACCATTTATTCTAGGAGATGCAGATGTTAATTAAATAATAACATTCACTTGCAGTATGTAGTTGTAGCTAAAATATGAACTCATATTCAAAGCATTCTGTCTAGGTTCAATAAAAAAAGGTGCACTAAGTAATTGTTGATTTATGCTTGCTGCCTCTTATTTATTTTGCTTTAAACGTAGATATTCCAATGAAACCCTAAAACCCTAAGGCTGGCCAGAACTGCAAATCATCCATCTTCATCCTACTAGACCTGTCTCCTGCCTTAAACACAGTGAATCACAAGATCTTCTTGTCCACCCTTTCTGATCTGGGCATTATAGTAATTGATCTTTGAGTCCACCCTCACAGGCCTATCCTTTGAGGTTTTCTGGAGGGGACGGCTAAGCCACATAAGCCAGCAACTGGGGTGCCCCAAAGCTTAGGAATTGGCCCTTTATACCACCAAAATAACTTACACCACCAACTAACTTACCTTTACACTCACATCCGCTGAGACCATCACAAAAAAGTAGCTTAAACACACCTCTTCCAAGAGCATCTAACTAATACCAAAGTATTTTTATGTAAAAACAACATTTTTTTCAACATTTTTTGTTTTCAAACAACAATTTTGTTAAAGCAAATGTTTCCATTTACCAGTGCCATTTATTATGCAGCGCAATTGACAGATTATAGGGAGAGTTACTGAGGATAAAGTTAGTACAAATGTCAAGTCATGTGGTCTCTACATGGTGGCCACCTTGAGGTCAGTGTCTTTCTCTTGCTTTGTTTCTATCTACTTTCAGGGTGTTTTCTATCTCCTTTAAAGAAAATATTAAAAAATATATATTTCTGTCTTTCAAAAGTGTAATTTATCTCTTTAGTTATTAACTTTTTAACAAGAAAAAATTACTTAGTGCACCCTTAGGTAGATGGTGAAAAAGTCAAAGCATCTCTGTATTATTTGACGATGGATATAATGTTTCCCAAATATTTTGCATTGTATCAGAAATGAAAGGCCATTACTTTCACTGCCTTTAGCATCATATTGATTTGTAGCAGGTGCCTGTCGGTGGTACTTTAAGTGTAGGTGAAATAAGGTGTACTTTCTCTGAGCTGTCCTATAATCTTTTACTAAGTGTCATGCAAAAATGATTTCATTTAATCCAGTATATTGAGGTTCAATAAATCTATATTTTCATAAAAAATCAAAATGAAGTATGCACGTTAATGCAGGGTTTTACCTGCATAAAGAGGTTTAGGCTACCTCTGACATGTTTTTTAAGATCATACACAGAATGGAAACAACTAAGCAAGCATCAATTTGAAATATCAGTGGCGATCATGTGATGAAAGGCGGTGATGTAAACAGGTTGACTAACTCTCAGTTTTACTTTCATACGTTCAACACAATCCCAATCAACTGCATGTTTACTATGGAGCAAGGTGATATGATATAAATAACAAGTCCCACGTTGACATTTGTCTTTAATCTCCCTTATTGAAATTTAGTAGCTTATATACTCTGTGCTGACAGGCGGGTTTTAATGAAAAAAGCCCCACTGGCCCCTGCTGATCACACAAAATGGATTGACATGATTAGAGGAGGCTCAGGTAAGGGTGGTTTGATCTTTACCGATTTTGGCCCTCTAGGCCTGATCAGCAAGTTTCTTCGTCCAGGAGAGCTGCACACCCCTCCCATCGATCCGCTTTATTAAATTGGTGCGACCAGCACCAAAGGGTGTAGTGTTGACTCTTCCTTGCTCGCAAGGCAGATATCAGACTGTATGGGACATAATCCATGGACATTGACATTAACATGGGTGCTATTGACCCATGTTTACTAAAAGGAGATGGAAGCTATAGTGCTAATGAAAGGCTACAAATGAATGAATGTCTACTAACAACATTAGCATTGTGCGGAGGCTGCAGTCCCTCGGTACACATACTACCTTATGTGGAATTTTTTTATGCTACCATATAATTTTGTTACCCCAACATCTTCCTCAGAACATGGGGATTTATTCCAACACTTGCTGTTAGGATCTCCTTTCTGAAAGCCCATGAATTGATACAATTCAGAAACCTAGTTGTAGTTGCAATACTGTGGCACCTGTTTTAATTGGTGTATTTTACATTCAAAACATCAGCAACCAAACAAACTAGAGCTCATATGTTTTTCAAAATAGAACATCTGACTGGCTTATATGCAATTTCAGACAAACAGGAGAACCCTTTAATTTCAGCAAAGGCAAGTGTAGTAATTTCCAAAGCCTGTGTTTTCATGTATGCAGGAGTTCATAGATGGTGAATGGAGGTTAAATCACAGTGGAAGCGCAAACGCCTTGGATTATTGCTTTAATAATTAATGATTATTCCCTGATCAGAATCTTAAAATGACAAGTCTTTCAGAATTAGCTCACACACTTCATTTCTGTCAGGCACATGTTCCCAGCACGTGTTGAGTCATTTCAGCACATAATGCTGTGTTAGCACAGAGATAACTGGTCGTATGATGTGAGCAAAAGGCAGCAGCACATACTGAGTCTGGGTCGCTGACGGACACTTTCTCAGAAAAGCGGACTTTGGGGGGATTGGTTCGCAGACGAGCTTTCTTGGCTGCACTTATGAAAGCAGATTTAGGTGACTAAGGAAACAAGAAAGGGAGAAAAAAGAGAGAAAAAGAGGAATAGAGGTTAAGTCTATTTACATGCTTTGTTAATGCATGAGAGGTTCAAAACCAATTGCTTTGTCTTGGCAAACATCTAGGTAAAAATTAATACATTTTATATGTAAATTTGGTAATTCATTTAAAAAGCATCACATACTGCTGAGCTGTAGTTTTAGTATAAAATTTGTACTTTATAAATATAGTAATTATGTCAGCCTGACAAAGCCAACATAGTGCCTCCAGAGCTTTCAGCCATTCTATCTGTCTTTCTATCCATCAAGCATCATCAAGCTAGATGAATGCCAGCAACCACTCAGAACACATAAGCAAAACCTAGCGACCACCAAGTAGATATGGCCTAAATAACCTTTTAATTTAATTTAAGACTTCAACTTTCATTCGAGTCATTCTCAGGTCAATATTGAAACTGCCCTGATGAGCCTTTCTTTAGTGGTTATGTGAAATTGGCACAGAACAGGTACAACTGTACAATTACTTGAGGATTTTAAAATCCAGTAAAAGTCATGTACACACATGTATAATGAGACTGGTTTAGGGCATTAAAGAGAGCATTTAAAGGATTAAAAAATATTTAATTTAATGTTTTGAATGTTGAAGGCAAAATCTCCTTAACTACCTGTTGAGGCTGTAGCACAGTGAGAACAATCGAGTCCTTGCACCGCCTGCAGAAAGAAAAGGACATTTTGGTAACTGAGTTTTAAAATATAAAAAGAGTGTCTTATCTAAAATTAATTCTCTTATCGAATGGAGACACATGGAATAGAAATATATAAAGCAAAGTGTGCCCTGACAAGGCCCTTCCACTCTGGTGACAGTAAAGGATGTTACCTTACAAGGTCTATGACTTTCTCTCTGGGCACGTTGCTCACTAGTTCCTGGTTGATGGCTAGTATGTGATCTCCAGGGAAAAGCTTGCCACTCGATGGTCCGTCTATAGGGGAGACTTGTCAGAAACTTAGTGACTGACACAGTTATTGGTCAAAAACCTGTGACATTGTCTTTCTCTTCCCTTGTCTTCTAAAATTCTTCAAGGTGATAAAGATCACTAAATCATTTTGGTCACATATCCTAGGCCAGTGGTTCCCAACCTTTCATCCTCAAAGCCCCTTTCTTTACATGTAAAAAAACTGGTGCCCCCATTAAAACATAGTTATTTGATCATGTTAAATTGATATTTGTAGGCAGCTGATCTAGAGAAAAGCAATGGGTTCATTTGAAAAAAACGTATTATAAAGCAACAAAACTTCTCTGGTGCTAGTTCCCAAAGATATGGTTTCATGGGAAGCATGACAGCTATGGGGTGCTGATACCCAGGACATGATTTTAATTTCACCTCTGCTCACCCCCCCCCTTCCCTTTCTTTCTCCTCCCTCCCTCTAGGTTCAGATTAATGGAGCTCACTGAACATTTATGTGCAACATATATTGTGATGTCATTGAGTTTCCATTTTCATGTTTGGTATCATTTTAAAGGTTATGGTGTGATTGATAAAAATGAAAACCTAGAGAACCTCCAGAATCAATAAATCCACCAAAGGGGGTAAAGCATTCTCATACACAGCACCTAAACTCTGGAATAGCTATCCCAACACTGTTCGGGGTTCAAGCACAGTCTCCCAGTTCAAATTTAGACTAAAAACACATTTTTTCAGTGAAGCATTCATATAACACAGTGAACAGCATCTACGCTAAGTTGTTTTCTCTGCCTTCTTCCCCGACCTCGGGATACTCATCCCGAGGTAACTAGAGTTTATGCCAGCACCAGGAGAATCATCACGTGCCATCCTCCTGTTCATAACCATTCCAGATGATGGAGCTGAAAAAGGAGGCCATCTGATGTCCCCATCGCACACCACACAATACCACAATAACATTAAGGATAATGTTAAATGCATCACTTCCTTTTATTTACTGTCTTTTATATTTCTCTGCTCACTT
>JAZGTJ010002446.1:0-42344 GCA_036877575.1 Botia almorhae
TTCGGGCCAAATTCCGAGCTCGGAGCCCTCCCCCCGGACAGCACGCCAAATACGCATCAGTGATCATTTGCGATTGCATGTTAGTGCGAACTCGTGAATTACTATGTCTGCTGTTGTATTTGCTTGTGCTTGTTGGAAGCTACCAAACAAAAAGGGGGACAGACACAAAAGTACCCCTCTAGTGTACAATATGAGTGTCAATGTAATCTAATCTAATCAGATTAGCCGATCACTAAATATTCTGCAGCAAGCGTGAATGTGCATTATACATTTTGCATTTACAAATAACTAAATTCTAGGTAACAGCTGCACCGCACTAGCTCTTTATAGAGTGAGAGAGTCTTACCAAACATCCGTCCAACAATCCGTCCCATGGCACTTACAATGCCAGAGCACTGCAGTTTTGGGGCGTGCAAGTATGCATTCTGATGGGAGATGGGATTTGATGAGAAACACTCGCTCACACACTGCGCTACTTACTGTACAGTCATTAAAATTAGCACTCTTATTAAAACGACTCTTTGCAACTTTATTTACATGCAGATCCTGACCTGTAATATGTCAAGCTGTTACTTTGTGAGAGTTCTCAGCATGTACAGGATCAAATACAGAGAGACTGTGAGGAGAAAACCACTTTAATCTCTAATGCAATCAACATAGTAAAATGTTATGCGAGTTACCTCATGCACACTCTGACTTTTTTCAAAATAAGTACATGTTAGGGACATGTATAATATTGTACTGTACATGCTCTCTTAATATATGTTTGTCTAATGTTTGGAGGGGTACATCAGTGTAAAAAGTTTGGGAAACAGTTCTATAAGATCAGGAATTAGGCAGTGCAAATTGCGCCAATTTTTTGTTGTTGTGTTTGCACATGACTTGATTTGCATAATTTCTAGTGAATGCGCTAAAACAACACAGACAACGTGTGCAAAAAAAGCATTATCAGCAGGTGCAGTTCCTACTGATAATGTCTGTAAACACAGACGCAATTATTCTGCACTTCACTACAATGCTGGTACGACCCCTCTTCCCAAACACAGAAACAGAAAATAACAAGAAAATATGATTTATAAAATATGTAAGTACAATAATAAAAGGAAGAAGTTTAACTTTAATACACTGTGTTAACCACAGTCATCAATATTTCCATTACCACTTATTATTTTGTGTGTGTGTGTGTGTGTGTGCGGTTGCATGCACATATGTGTGTGGGAGTGTTTGTATCGTGGTGAATATGTGTGGCTCTCATAATTGAATTTAAATATCACTGCACACAGAACGTTTGACTGCGGTGCTGCAGTTTAAACTGCTAAACCAAGCTAGCATTAATCATTACGTTTTGTTATCATTTTGTGCTATTAGGAGATATACTGTGCGTGGGTGTGAGGTCTGCATTTATTGGGATATTTCAGAACAAATCTGAGTCGATCTTTTGCTTGCAATAACGTTTATCATTCTCTAAACGAATACACTCATGTATCTGTGTGGAGCTGGTAATAAAAAAACTTTAATGATTTGCTAAACTTAGCATGCTTAAAGTACTTGCTGCTGCTTCTTGCAGTTTAATCTGGATTTATATCCTCATATCTTGATTCTCAGAGTTCCATTTATTTCCAGGTTGATGCAGCGATCCACTGAAATCTGTAATGCTTGGATCAATGCAAAGCTTGTCCTTCCTCAATAATATTTAAAGATTAGCAATAAACCACTGAGCATGAGTTATATCATAAGAGAATGACAGTAGACAGGCACCTCTGTTAGCAGCGTCCAGGAGAGAGAGTTATTTTCAATTACACGCCTCAGATTTAATATAGACATTGTATTTAAAGCTGAAATCTGTCATTTGTGCCTCTTTAGCGCCATCTCTGTTTGAAACATAAAACTGCAGGTTACTTCATGTACTTTTCATTACATTGACTGAAGTCATATGAAGCCAAACTGACATTTATCCAGGAAATTAGAGCTGACAGCTGAAATTATAAACCATTATTATAAACTTACTACCAATAACTAGTTTTTGTTCAGTTTTAACCCAAAAAGTTACGGACTGCAGCTTCAAGGTATTATTTTATACGACTTATTTTATACAACCATTATACAAATTTAAAGCAACAGGAAGGAAAAGACAAGAGCTAATTTGCATTTAACACAGAAACCCAAACCCCGCCAATTAAGCCTGTTAACTAGAGGCTGCCAAGAACCCTTAAAGTCGCTCGGCCAATTAAACACATTTAGTGAATTACTCTGCCCATAATTGCATTAAGTTCCACAAACAGGAGGCTAAAAGTTCCAATGAGCTTTATATTCATTCATTCAGTACCTTGTCCTCTAAACACAGCTATCCTAGGAGATTTCTGATGCCCAACTAACAGTGAACGTTCACAGAACGTTGGCCAATGTGCTGTAAAAGGTAATGAAACATTTTAAAAAGTTACAAAATTAAAAAAAGTTTGAATAAATAATATTTGAACATTTCTTATGACCAAGCAATACAATGTCTAAAAACTGGATGTTTTAAATGTTCCTAGAACATTCAGAATGACATTTTTAACGTTTTTGTTACTTAATGGAAACGTTAGGGAAACGTTCTTACAATCTAAAATTGTCAGCTGGGTGGCTGAATTTTGTATCAGTAATCATGCTCTTAGCTGCTCCAAACCTCTTTTTCAATTCTCTCGGGGACTGTTTGAAACCGTAGTAAAAAAGCCTCCTGCCTGAGTCCTTGGGGTGTTTGTTTTATCCAAAGAGACTCTGTCAAAATGTGTGTTTCATACAGAGTGAGGTGAGATTGTAAAATACTGATGAAGACGAGAAGGTAAAGCAGAAGCAGAGGCAGATTGTTACCTCAGTTTATTTGAGAAGCAGGAACGTAATGGTGATGCGTCACTAAGCAACAGTCCCAAAATGTCTACAGTGGAAGTGTCAGAGCTTAATTTAATGTCTTTTTAAAATGCATACAAGGGGACCAATCAGAGGGGAATATACTCAAGCAGCAATAAAAGGGTAAAGGAAAAACTAACTTTTGGGCTAAAATTGAATTTGCATTAAGCCACAGAGCAAAAACATGAGGTGGCTTCTGAGAGAGAAACAGAGGCTGAAAGTTATAAATGCATATATCTGCTAAAAGTGAACAAATTTAATATTTAAAAGCACTCAGGCATACAGATGACCTCATAGCTAATTCCCATGAACTGAAAGCCATAAAACCACAATACTGGTTTTCTGAGGTAAAGGGTTCTTCCCTTATAATTTACCTCACTCCAAATTCTACCTCGCTGCAGGGTTGATTACTGACAACGAGGCATTATGTATCCAAAACTATGCAGCCAGACAATGTAGTTCAAGTCTGAACTGTTAGTCTTTTAATTCTAATTTTATTTATATGTATGTGAATATGTGTGTGTATGTGGAGGGAGAGATATAAAAATAGATACTTGTTTATTACCTTCATTTAGAGGAACGGTATTTAAATGCATCTATTCCACTGGCAACAGAGAATCTAAATGTGATTGGTTTTTAGATAGCTGGTCACTTTGTGAAGTAAAAATTGTCTCTCTGACAGCTCTCTTTGACTCCACCCCTGAGTGCAGCTTCTCACTGTCGTATCCATTTCAAGGTGAGGCGTTTGGCATCCCCAACGATTCAATCTATATTCAACGCACTGTTGCTTCACTGATCTTGTTGATTGTCAGCATTACTGGGTGTTATGTATCGTAAATGCCAGCGCGTGGAAAGGTTAGAGCCGGTACGCTGAGGTTGAATGTATTATTCGGCAAGTGGATGGTGTTTCTCATTGACGAGAAGATTGATCCGGCCCTCAGAGATGTCCAGAGATATGTCACATTTACTCTTTATTGAAGACATGCATTATTCATGTCATTTTAGATTACATTTTAAGGCAGGTTTATTTAGATTTGCAGCTCTGTTGATGTTGTAATCTTGCAGTCATGTTTTCGCACAAAAAAAAACTGGCTTGAAAAACATTGTTAAAATTCAAGCAAAAACATTAATACGATGTACAAAAAACTGGATGTTTTGAACGCTTTCTAAGACTCTAAAAAATGTTTATGTTTTTGTTACGTAATGGAAACATTACGAAAACATTCTTACAATCTAAAATTGTTAGCTGTGTTACTGTTTTTTTGACAAAGGCTGCTGTTCACACATGACAGAAGAATCATACACAGACAAAAAATTGACATTTATGAATGAATTGACTTTCCTTGTATTCTTTCCAACAAGCGAACCGCAAGCAAAGAATTGTGGGAAATCGCAGGCTGGGAAAGATCTGTTATCAGACAGAATGTTGAACAAACGTTTAATTACGATGTCCTACCTCTATATATTGCACCCTTCCTGAGATGACAGAAACTCCTGATAGAAATATTTTTCTCAAGACCGTTTCGGCAAAGCTTTTGGCTCCACCATTAGTCTGCAAACTTTAGCAGTGTTCAGCTACAGTTCTGTGTGTTTGGGTTCCAGCTGTGTGTGTGTGTTTACATCTCTTTTGTAATGTGTCAGAAAGCATGAGTCACAGACAGCTCTTTGATGCGTCTCAGAGACCTGTGGCCTCGTCTCTGTGCAATGAGAAGCTATGGAGAGAGGAAACCCTCAGGAGTGTGACTGACAGTCCTGTGGATCTCACAGACCTGTGAGAGAACTATCAGAGCTGTTTAGAATACAGAAATACACACTCGTGAAACTGGGCTGTGCTGGTACATGGCTGTTTTATATTGTTTTCTGATGAGAATGTATATGTGTGTATATATATATATATATATATATATATGAGGATAAATACAAGGATTAGTCTGTTCTTTTAGTATAAACAGATGTTTAATGTATGAACATCCGAAGCGACTTACAGTGCATTCATGCTATACATTTATTCAGCCTGTGTGTTCCCATCTATGAAGGTAATGTGTTGTGAACACGTTCGATGGAAGAGCCAGATGAGATACTGAACTTCATTATACATGTGGTTGTAACAGCCCAAGGACACGGCTGACTCCAGTTCACTCAGCTAATGCAGAAAGACACAGCGGCGGGACCCAGCAAACAGGTGCACAGGAAATATCTGATAAACGCGTGGCATTAGTATCTGAAGCCTGCGGTGTGCTGTGTTGCCAATGAGGAATCCTAGACAGCAATGATTCAGGGCTTTTCATTGAGAAATGAAGATCTGAAGGCTGTGATAATGTTTTGTGAGGACAGTGTTTTCAAACGGAAATAAAGTTATTATTTGCGATTAAATTCTTACATTATACAAACGTACTTGTTACTCATATACATTAAATTTTATGTGGTGTCTACCCAGATTATAGTCAATTAAGCTATTTAAGTACTATAACCTACAATGCAATACATTTTAAGCAATGTAATTCAATGAAATAAAATTGAATTGAATAATAAAATGTTATTCTAAGCTAATTCCTTCTTGTGTTTATAAGTCCAACATAAATTCCAAAGGAAGTAGCTGAGATGTACTGAGATACTGTATTCCATATATACAGTACAGAGTATTTTAAATGAACGAGCCCATAAATGAACGATTCCAAAGTGTTTACTCAGATCTAAAAGAAGACAGTAAGCACAGATGCACTAGCAGCACTGGCAGCTCTTAACTAGCAGTTTAACAGTGTAGACAACGCTGATGGTTGTTTGTCATCCCACAAGCCAATGCCATGACAGCAGGAATACAAAACAGATCCATTTAACCATGACAAGAGCAGACTCAATTATTAGCAAATTCTCACTATTGGGTGACCTGTTTAAAGCTGTAATCTGTAACTTTTGCCTCTCTGTTGCCATCTCTGTTTGAAATATAAAATTGCAGGAAACCTTATTTTCTTGACGTGGATGACAAATTTAAATAGTAAACGACTGCTGTAAGAACAAACTACAAACGCTCCACAATTCTCAGCAATCATTAATATGATTATACGATTCTATAATATTTACACATAAACTAATTTAAAGTGCAAATTGAGGTGAGCTACCAGAACCATTCTGAATATGATCTGTGTTCACTAAACCCAGTCAGATCAGCTTGCGACTAGTTAAAGCAGCATTAATTTAAAATAAATGATTCGTTCAATTCATCGGTTATTGTTCCCTTGGCACATGCTTTGTTTATCGTTTTCCAAGGTCACACCCCCGACTTCTATGTTTTGAAAAGTTGTCTGAATTATTAGTGCACAGTTAAGCGATCAGACCATCATGTCATCTCCAAGCAGACGCGTAGCTGCAGGCAGAACGGTGGACTCTGCCTAGAGAAGTACTGCGGTCGTTAATCATTTAGAGAGAGCAATTTGCCGAGCACCTGTGTCCCATGCAGGTAGCTATTAGGAGGATTCATTAAGTAGAGAACTGCAGATGCAATGGCCAGCGGCAATGCTCATTTAGAAAAATATTGGTTTCTTTGAATGCTGCCCGATAAGAGGGAACATGTGCAATTTTCCCAAGAGAAAACATTGTGTATTTATGCTGTTAGTTATTTACTGTGGACACATTGGTTAGGGCCTGTGTGCTTTTATCATTGGTAAGTGGGCTTTCAAATATAGAGTATCGAATGAGTTTACGGTCTGTGGGAGGGGCTTAGAAGAGACAGCTTGATGCGTAATGGATGCAGCGCATATAGACATATTATGAAAAACATTTAAATGTTAAAAAAGTCAATATAAAATATGCTTTTTATTATTAAATTTATGATGAAAATCAAAGGCAGCTAGAGCTTTGGGGGCAAATAAAATATTATTAGTATACAAGTATGTATGAAATGACAGTAATTTGCCAAGCTAACAGCCCTGCAAAAACAGAAAAGGGTGCAGTCCCCTGGGAGCCTTTAGCTTGTTTTAACTCTTTTGCAAGAGTTACAGTCGTGGAAAACAATGTACCGCATGTTGAAAGTTCATTGTTGATTACGTGTGACTGCGCTGATTGTCATCACAACTGAAGGAACCAAAAGGCCAAAACTGTAATGCAAACAATTCAGCGTTTTAAAATAATATTCAGATATTAATGTAGTCATTAATGTAGTCATTCTACCTCTGAAACTAATGACTAATGTTTAATTTACATATATCATTTTGATCTCCAGCCACTGCTTTCCTCAGTAACACAAAACTGCTCATTGACGGTTTTTTTTCCAAGAACAGGATTATTCAGAAAATACAGAAGATCCAGTGTGATAATGACACTACACACAGTGTGTGAATACAGTGTGTGTGTCCAGAGTCTGAATCCAGAATCTACAGCAGCAGTCACTTGTCACTTGATGTCTTCTCTCTGTGAGACAGCAGCTGAGGGTCCCACTCTGTCACCGCGTGACTGGACCACCGCTGTGCATCTCTCCTCTGAGCCGCTGAGAGTTAATGATTCTCCCTTGACAAGACAGTGATTTCAGCCTCATTTTCTTTCAAGTCATGTCACTTAAGATCCTGAATGATCTACTGTGTGACCTGTACTGTCATTATAATTGTAATTATGAAATGGATGGTGCTGATTGGTCAGTACTGCGGGTTTATTCGTGATAAAGCACAGCTATGTCCTTTTCATCAAGCTGCTGTATGGTTACAGTACCCATAGAAACGTTCTCTTACTGTTTACGTCAGACACTATAAATATGGAAGGATAACATTTAGTGGCCTAAAAAAACAACATTTTAATGAACATTTATATTCTTATATTTTGGTAATTTTTTATAAGCATTAGGGTTTGAGACTTATGCATTACAGCCTGTCTGTCTGTCTCATGCCTTACAAACAGACAGACAGACAGTCAGAAGAGGTTTGAGGGTTTTGGAAAATGTAGTTTAAACACTTAAGGGAAGTAAAAACAGAAATGTTATACGAAAGTCTATGAAAACTGGTAAGTATATAAATATATATAATTTATCAAACATACATGATCCAGCAGCCTGGGTCAAAACACAGTAGTAAGTTTAGCAGACACAGATGGAAAGCTCTCGGATCAGTAGTAGTTTAAAGACTGGTTATGGTTTTTGAAAACTACTTGCCGAAGTTTGTACAACAATGACACAGACTTTGTCAATCCAAAATCCAAAACATCTTGTACAATGAACCCAAGATCTCACCCCTGTGGATCTCTCAACCATAGAGACCCTTTCCCAAAACTGAGATCTACAAAGCTCTTGGGCTTTACTTGAAGTCAGTTTTGGTTCTGGAGGAAAGCCTGGGGACGTGACGAGAGAAAACGAAATGTTCCATCAATGATGCGGGGGTAAAATTGGAAACAATAGGGAAGAAAATTAGCCTGCGTTCCAGCGATGCCTTTTGTTATTTTTTGACGGGATAAATAAGGATAATGAATGGTATAAAAATACCACATACATTTTTAGTTTTCTTTGTTCGCTCTGTGATGGTTATAATTAATGGCCAACACACAGACATTTCATGCAGCTGAAGGGACGGATTTTATGATTCCACATTCAGTGTGTTGTCATTTAGTCAGTGCTTTGGGTTTTCTTGAAAAATGTCAGGAATGTTCCTTCTAATTGCATCTAAATGATCAAACAATTAGTTGTGTAGGTGTAGTTTAATGGTATGACACTGCTGTATTATGAACATTAATGTGTGTTTTGTACGCACACTTAGCTAAGTCTTGAAATAGCTGTTTTAAAATTCAATTAAATAAACTACATGGATGGGTGATGTCGGATTAAAATAATAACACTCCACGTCGCTTGGTTCTGTTTTTCTGTACATTCGGTTACAGTCACTGAAAATGGATCCCAAATGCAAATGGATTAAGCAGACTTCCAGTGGACAAATTTAAATTGATTGCACGCAATGAAATTAAGCTGTGACAAAACGCTTAAGGATTGTGTTGCATTAGGTCATTTACATTAACGAAATGAAACAAGCAGAAGAAATCCATTTTTGAGAGAGAGGTTTGCCAAAAGATCCTCCTTCCTTCCTAATGCTCTGTAATGTCTACGAGCCAAGAGTCAAGCCCTATATAGCACAAAACTCTAACATGAACCTAACATAAGCCTTAGGTGCAGTCATACACATGACAGCTTCACACAATTTGGTGTCAAGCTAAAAAGAAAAAAATCATCATTTGTTGTCAAATATTTCAGAAATTTTTGGAATTGTACACAGAAGGACTGAGAGGAGTTTAACTCCTGTGGTAATTACGTACTATTGTGGATTTATTAAATGACAGGAATAATATAAAACCAGTCGTCCCTATGTTAGAAATATCAGAATGACTGCTGTAGAATAAAGCATCATTCACACACAGACTTCACAGCAGCTCAAAGCATTGAGACACATTTCTGTGAACTGCGAGCTGTATCCCCAAAACAGGTCTTGCATAAGCAAGTGTTTCTGTCAACTGTTGTTGCCATCACAACCCGCAGATATTTTTAAAATCACGTGACAGTTTCATCAGTGGACTTTCCTGCTTAAACTTCAGGAGAGGCTTCATTGTAGTCTGACATTGCGTTTATCTCATTCCTCCCTTTGTTGTACAACAGCGTTTGGAAATCCTTTGTTTTATTTAGATATTTATTTATTTCTGGTGCCGGCCCTGACTGTGTTTTTGTAGGTTCCCCTATGAAAGTGAAGACCAGCCTCTCTCTCTCTCTCTGCTTTTGAGTCTTTTTTACAAACAACACTTAAACTTTAAACTATTCCCAGTTCAAACAGTCAAACAGTGCCTGTCTTTTATGTTACATTGTCATGCGTGAAGAACAAGCAATTTTTACAGCTTAGAGCGAGCACATATTCAGATGTGTGTTTGTAAGTGTTGGGTTTTGGTCGAATTTGCTTCATGGCCTTCTGTTTTGGTTTGATTTTTTACACATTTGAGCATTTGGACGAGTCTTTTGTATTTGTGTTTGTACTTCTGTAGCGTTGTTCATGGCTTTTCTTAAGCTTCATGCCTCAGTGAAGTCACTGCTTGTGTGCTTGTTTTTCTGAAAATCTATTTTGCCTTTCTTTTTTCCCAGGTTTCTCCAACAACACATTTCATGGTGTGTTACGGATCTGTTAAAACCTGCAGGTGAAGTTTCAGTTTGATATTGGCCTGCATACTGGAAGAGTTTTTGATGTTATATAACATTATTTTGTCTCTCTTTTTATCTCATCACTATTTTCTTCTCAGTGCCTCAGTTTTTGATTTCACATTTACATTTATGCATTTGACAGACGCTTTTACAAAGTGACTTACAGTGGATTCAAGTTATAAATTTGATCAGTATGTGTGTTTCCTGGGCATCGAACCCACAACCTTTGTGCTGCTAACACAACACCGAAGATTTTAAATTTGGCCTTTTTGTGACTCTTGTGATCTTTAGATTCATTTCTGGAGATCCTACATCAACGAACAACATAGTTTAGTCAACAGTTTTCTCGTTTTTGTCCTCCCTCTCGAAACTGTACAGAATGTTTAGCACAGTTTAGCGCAGTAAGAGTGCGTCACGAATCGCTCACTTCCGTCTTCGCGAGCGTACACGCAGAATTGTAAATCCGGCCCAGTTTCTGTGATTGCTTCTCTCACAATAGACAGCATTACATGCAATTACTGTGCCTTGGGTTTGAATGGCCGCTAGTTTTCAGCAGACTGAGCCAGACAGCTGGGCATCACAGCTGACATAAATGGCAGCTGAAGATTGGCATCTTTTAATACCACGCTGCATAAAAGGCTAATCTTGCTCAATCAATGAGCCATTGAAAGGCTGTATGGAGTAAGGTAGGGGTCAGGGGAAGACTTCTCTGACAGCCAATTGTTCTGTATATGGGAGCTACATTGGCTGCACAGTAGAGGCCATTCTGTCTTTTCAAAAAGCATTTGCTTGCCCTGATGATTTCCTGCTTCAGATTTCAATGCGATGCTGTATTGATGTCGTACAGTCGAGCATGGTTTTGTTTCTCTAATGCGAGCCGTGCGCAGCGGGAACCGTTCGTTACCGCGCCGTCTTCAGTCTTTGTGAGGAAAGTTTAGAAATGCAGTTTGAAGATGTTTTTGTTTTTTTATTTGAATAGAGAAAATGAGAGACGAGGAAGAAATGAGGGAAATCTTTGCTAAGTTAATTGAGCCGCTACATTGCGTACGACACATAAGAATTGTGTATTTATATTCTGTCCCTCTGAAATTGCTTTATGGTTCTCAAAACTTTAAGAAAGTCTTGCAATATGTGTTTCATTCGTCAGTGCAGAGATAAAACATTTCAGCGCATTAAGCGAGAGAGAATTATTTTAACAGCATTAAAATAATTGAGCATTGTGTTGTGGGTTCTCAGGGAACACATGTACTGATCAGTTGTATAGCTTGAACGGACCGTAAGTTGCTTTTTGGATTTTTATTTTATTTTCATCAACATTTGTACCATTTGTCTGGTTGTTTGATAAGCGTGTTGTGTAGTTGGTGGGCATGAATAAGAACCGAACTAAGACATTACAATGCCACACGTCAACCCTCAGTTCCCCAGACTTTGTTTTTTTTTAAATAAAACTGTGGGAAACATCACTGATCATTTTTTTAAATACTGTGTTTCTCATGGCCAGAACTTAATAACACATTCGGCCTGTGTCTTCTTTTCTCAAAAGAGACCAATGAAATAGCATTCCTGCATTCCGATACGAAGCTACAAATATTATTTCAGCTACTAACAAATCACACATCCTCACCCCTGGCACACTTTACCCCACGCGTTCTGGCCGTCTGATTTGTTGTGATGACAGATTGGTGGATTAATACCATGTTTCTGTGATGCAGAGTGTTATACGGAGTCAAGCTTTGGGATACAATCAGCCCATATGGTACCTTGAGAATCGAACACAATTTTTATGAAGGAAACGCAGTAACACAAACACACAAATAACTCCAGATTCTCACAGGTTGAGAAAAGTCTGGATGCTGAAAAAGTAGGAATTCATTAGAGTGAAATAAACGAGTGTTTTTTAAACGAGCTGCTCGTAGGGCCATATGGAAAAATGACTCTGCAATTTCCTGCTTTGTTTCATCTTATTTATTTTTCATTCTGGCTGTGAGGGGGAGTGTTTGAACAACTTTCTGGATGCTCTCGGGGGCCACAGGGTTGCTCTTATCTTGTTCATGCAGGTGGGGGCCACATTAGTGGTGGAGGAGAGCCGAGTTCAGGGAATCTATTTGTTTGGTTAAAATTCTTAACTTGACTGTTAAGCTGCAGAACCTCGCAAACAATCTTTTAATATATGATAAATGGACAGTGAGGTTTGGTTTTTAAATGCTGACAGAATACATTACAATAACCCCATTTTGCCAAACGAAAGACCATATTTTACTGCAATGAATATTTTAAGAACTCAAGGGCTCTCCATCTGGATTTCCATTGTGAAGTATGGCATTCCATGATAAATCTGTTCTTCAGAAACAAGACAAGTAACTTGCTTACTTTTTCTTTTTTACTTTTTTTGTCTGTTGGAAAATTGAACTCAAACTAGATGTTGTATTTTGGAACTTTGTAGCTGGTTTCTAGCTGGTCCAATCTGGTAAACCACCAGCAACAAACCATCTGCAGCTTTGACCAGCTAATAAGCATCTTGGAGCATTTAGAAAGCAAGTGCCATGCTCTACAACACATCCAGATCTTCAGTCTGGCTGATACAGCTACTGCAGAGCTTCCATAAGATTCCATTTCCCACCTTTACAACCGTTTCTGGATTCAGCTTGTGTGCGTGCGGATGCCAGAAGGTTCTTCTGAACAGATGGTGCATCACACACCATGAAAAGAAGGAAAAGTGGCTGGCAGCGTTCACCCGTGAGAAAGACACCATCAGTGCCAATATATCACCATTAGCAACAGCTAACACAGTAAATGCTGCTTTTTCTATAACTTACTTTAGGTCTGTCTGAATATGTCTGGAGAAATGCTATAGACAGATGCTCAGCCAGATGACTCTTAAGAGGGTCATTGACAGCCATGCAATGCGGCAGACAAAATAGACAGTGTGCGTAATTGTGGATAGACTCAAAAACCCCAAACAATGATGTGTATATAAACAACTTGCCCACTTCACAATCCTAAACAAAAATGAGCTTAAAACTTCAGCCACTGACATTCTCATGTGCTCGAGACTTGATTGATTTTTCAAATGGCTGCAATTCTCTAAATCACCTTCCAATGTGTCCAAACCTATTCACAAAGTTACAAGATTTCAGTTCAAATGTGTCTATAAATATTGACGAGAACAAACAACAAATAATGTACGATTTTAAAAGTTTGAGGTAAGCTTTGGATTAAAATGGTTTCTGTGCATGCTGCTGGCTAATTTGTTTGCAACTATTTATTATTATCATGATTTATTGTTGTACTGTGCAACAGAAAACACCATGGAATTCATTTCTTTGTTCCAGCACCTTGTGAGATGCTGAAGGAAGGATTTTAAAGTATTAAAATGCCCCCACAAGAGAGGTAACGCCGCCAAAGATGCCTTGTTTTAGTTGAATTCAGAAGCATTTCATATAGCCTTTAAAGAGAAGGCAATCCCACAATGCATTGTGGTGAGCTCAGTGATAAAGCTCAAGTAAATTCATATAAAACTTAAATTAAATTCAATGCTGAGCATCACTGATAAACAATTCACAAAAGTAAACCGATTGGTTCACACAATAATTGTGTTTGCTATGGATTTCTGTTCTTATTCGATTATTTTGCAACATGCTAATGTCAGTCTCTGTTGAAATTAGCTGTTGAAAAGTCTCCTCCTTTGGATGCTAGATTTGCTGTGTGGTGACCCTTCCAACAATGTTTGGCTGTAGGAACGTTTCCATTAAGTAACAAAAACATTAAAAATGTTATTTTTTGTTCTTGGAACGTTCAAAACATCCAGTTTTTCAGACATATTAACATTATTGCTTGGGTATAAGAACGTTATTCAAGCATTTTTTAAATTCTGTAATGTTTTTAAATGCTTCATAAACAACTTAGGAATAACATTTCATATATGATATATAACATTAAAATTCTACTAACTTTACTGCAAGAATGTTATTTGATAACTTTGAGAGAACATTAGCCAACATTCTGGAAATGTTTCCTGTTAGTTGTGGTGTGGAATTGCTGCCTTTAAGGTTTGATGATGGTTGGAATGCTGACTCAGAAGGCAGCTGACTGTGGAAGTAGACAGCATGCAGGTTTTGGATCATAGCTGATGTGTCAATAGCCAAGAAGGCAGCAGATAAATTCAGTGCGAGGCAGTAAACATCTGGTAACGCACTATTATAGCATATATGAGCACAGATTGTGTTTGCATGAGGGTGTGCCATTATCATTAGCCTCCGAGGTGCATGTGTCTCTAAGGGGTCATTCATATTTTCTATATGACGGTGATCATCGCCCATTTCCGAAGCAGACCGATTACCAAAGCAATTACCATTCATTTGGCATTTAACACAAATCTGTTAAAAGGACATGAGGATAAAATGTATGACATCACCAACTGCTGAGGCAGCGTGTCATTTCCATAACAGCCTCCTGTAATTTTCATTACAACAGGAACTGCTGCCAGAGAAGGTGCCCAGACTGACTTTTACAAATAGATTGAAAAATGTTTGTTTTGGTACATTTAAAACGGCGGCATCTTCACAAGAGGGCCCAATTAAATACATCTTCACACTATAGTGTATGACAGCTGTGGCCAGTAGTTTTATTCAGAGCCATGTGTCATGCTAGCTGTGTGTACTCACTGATCCAAGATGCTTGACCCTCATTACAAAAAAGACTTAAATATAAACTCTGAATGACACACACGACAACAGGAGAACTTGTAACTATATTAACTTATACTAACCAAGATAAGAACCGACAAGAAATCACAGGGATCAACAAGGAATACACAAGGAATCAACAAGAGAACTAAAACAAGACACAGGTGCTGCTAATGAGTAACTAAGGAAACTAAGTAAGAGAGTAATTAAGACCAAATAAAAACTGTTAAACATAACTGCAACACCCTGCATGCACACATCTGTGTATGTTGTTCTGTCAACTTTTGAAACTTCATGAGGCTGTAATACAATGAAAAGAGTCACAACTTTAAACGAAAAATACATGCAAATAATTTTCAGGGGAGCAGTTATGGCCGCTTATGCAAAACCTGAGATTGCGCGGCAGGATAATGTTTCTCCTCCTCCGACTTAACAAGAAACCTCTTTGCATAAAATGCTTCTGGTAATTACGGCCAACTGTTCTGAATTAAAGCTAGTTTTCACAACATGAGACCTCTAAAAAACTGCAATTTCTCTCTGGGGGAAAATCACTGCAGTCTCCACTCTCAGAGACCTTGTCTGTGCACAGTTATGGCACACACACAACCCAGCGAGAATATTTGTGACCTGTACTGGCAAAAAGAGTCACTAAGAGCAAATTTTCTAAAATGAGTTCTTGGTATTCTCACAATCTCTATTAAAAAAAACCTTTAAAATGATGCATGATTTGTTGGAACTGGACAAAACATGAATGAGCTTCACCTGTCTGAAGCACCAGCGTCGAGAAGAGAGCAGATTTTTTCTTTTTTTTGTAAAAACCACAAATTAAAACAAAACTGACATTTTTCATGTATTCTGCCTGTAGCTCATAATTACCCCGTCCTCATTCTGACTCATTTTGCTAGCACGGGTCACATTTGTTTGCTTTGAATGTGATACAGTAAGTCTATTTGGCAACATTTTTGCTTTGGATCTTAGTGGGTCATTTTATGCCCACTGTCATCTGTGTTTGTGTTGCCAGATCTTGTGTCTGCAAGTTATTTCAACTAAACTAGAATTTAATTGTTAAATTAAATTAATACTTTTTGCAAATGTACTTTTTTTAAAAATATCAATACAAAAATATTGCTCGCAAAACGTGCAGTCACAACGTATTTAGAACGTTCACTGCAAGATCTTTTAAAACCATTAGTAACAAATCAAGGGTGCACAAACCTCTGAACTACAGTAATACAAACATGACTTATTCAAAAGCACAAAGATCCAGTGCAATCTTTTATCTAGTAATCTGCCACTTCTGCTAAGATCTGTCGGGATGTTCAATACATGTCACATTCCACACCTTAAGTGACCTTAACTGACCTCATTTTACAAGTTGTTAAAATTTCTTTAAAAATAATTCTCTCTGTACTTTATTTCATGGCACCTGAGACACAGTGTATTCATAAATATTCAGTAAGGAGTCCCTGCCCAACTCCTAGAGCGAAAATCAATGGTGCAGTAATGGACCTGAATAGAAGCTTTGTTTCAAAAAAAGATTCGCCCACCAGCATACCAAATACAAGCACCTGTCTGATAGAATGATCTGCCGGGACACTCCGCAAGCTATCATCAGTGCAAAGGAAGAGTGTCGCGCTTCTTGGCCGTTCAGAATTCCAGAGCTAGGAGGGGGAAAATGAAGTTTGTTTAACTGCATTGTACGTGGAATAATCTACTCCTGAATCATTAAAATGTATAGTGAGGTAACACGAGACCGGAATGAGATTTTGATGAGACGTCAGTGTTTTCCTGAGATGTGATATATTGTGGCAGGTGATGGACAGGGCTGCTCCACAATCATGTTTGTATAAAGGGCATTATTATTTAAATGTATAAACACATTTAAAAAAAACACATGAATACACTGAAGATGTTTAAAGTGTGGCTTGTTGCTTTGAAGTGCTTGTTGGCAAAGGGAAGGTACAGTTGGGCTGGCTTTAATGAGTCAGTTTATTACTCATGTATTTGTTTATATCAATTCGAGACTGGCCTCTACTTTTATACAATTCTATATAAATGTTGTACTCTCTCCTTAACACTCTTTGCCAGCATTCAGCCTTGAATGGGTTCTGCCACCGACTTTGGGCCCATTCCCAAACAACATGAGCCGAGCCTCCATCAGGGCCCTGGCCCACACAGACAGACAGCACTCATCAGTTCCCTCACCTGCCACAGGCAGAGATTAAACTCATCTTCCATCCTCACTACTGAGGGAATCCTCCTTTATTTCTTTGCTTCCACTTAGTAACCTGAAGAAACACAGCAGCTTGTCTGATCTAATAAACACACACACACACATATCTCTACATATAGCTACAGATGATGTTTACATGTTTCTTGTTTAGTTTGTTGAGTTCTGTGTATTTATACCACTGGTTTAGTGCGGTTCCTTTATCACTCCTTGTTTGATATAAAGATCCTGCACCAGCCCACCGAGTCAAATTCAGGTCATTATATTGTGGAAGGGAAACTGGTACTATTTACATACATGTTACTGTATGTTCTGACAGATGACTAAAATGTCCAGTATTTATGTCTGTGAATACGTAATGACCAGTGTAGAGAAGCTACAGTATAAGTTAGGCACACTAGTACACACTACTACCAAAAAGTACAAGAAAACTACATTAAAGCCACTTAATGAGCAACAGCTTTTAAAACATATAGCTTTACCATTATCTACTTTAATTTATCATTTTATCACACAATGAATGTGATGAAATTTTACACTGCTATCAGCTGCACTGTATTGGACAAACACGTTTAATGAGCATGAATTTTGTGCGGTACGCAAGGGTAAAATATGTTTTCCTTATAGATAAATAGCCGACCTTTGCTTAACATTTTAAAGACAGGCAAGAAAGGTTAACTTTGTAGAAAATGTTAGTTGTGACTGCAATTTATCATGTTTAAAATCTCGTTCGGTCTGTTCTGAATATGTCAGTTCCGATGAGTAATGATTCTGCAGCAACACAAGAAATTATTGTTGCCCCGGGTCGTCTTCCACACATATTTTCTTACCAAAAAGAATTAAACACATAATTATAGCAAATTAAGGCTGATGTACTGAGTAAATACAACTGACTCTTCTCAGCTTTCAGACAGTCAGGCAGGCACTGCTTGATTGACACATACAACAACCAATCACCAATAACATAAGCCAGTCAGCGCTTACTAGATCTAGAGTGTTTACCAGTTTTGGGTGCCTTATGCATCAGACGGCGGTGATGTGGGCGTGTCTTGAAACTCAATACAGAGAAAAGTTTATCTTTATGCAAATGAGCAGTGATGTGATGCATTGACTGCCAATAGGAGCAAAGATTACCCGCGATCCGTCTCCTGTGAGGTACTTTAGCACACTGTAGGCAAGATGAAAGAGAATTTAATGTTACTGTGAGCAATTTCACTGTTCAATATGATTTGTCTCTGCCCACATACAGGCTTATAATAAAAAATGATGCATGGAATAGCGTGTCAGAAATCATAAGCATTCTAAGTGGGTTTGATTCATGCATTATAAACGGCTGCAAGTGCTTCGCCCCTCAGAACAGCACGTTTTAGCAGCTTCCTGTCAAAACAGCGTGACATCTCATTTTTACCATTTATTCTGTTCAATTTTGATTTATGTTCATCGTTTCATGTTATAAATGTTTGTTTTTTTACCAGCATTCATAACATGAAATAAACACTGTGTTTAGTTCCATTTCACACATTCTCTGAGAATCCCTCTGTTCCAGTATTATGCTGTTAGAATCAGTAACATTATCTGAAACAGATACACACAACAAGGTTTACAAGAAATTGTATTGTTGAAATAAAAGATCAATTTCGCCCGAAAGGTTCAGAAGTTATGAGCAGAGGTAAAATAACAATGCATGTTTCTGCATCAGCTGGAGAAAGCTTAGAAAGTACCAAATTTACCCCTCAGCTTTATTTGGTGATTCTGAAAGGCTAACCCAATGGCCCGTGCTGCTTGTTTTGAACATCCTATTTTAGCTATTTAAAGGTTGAAAAGCGAGACAGCTCAGTCGTCCATGATATGGAGCAATGTTCTGAAACGAGCTATTCAGGAGGTCGGCCCGGTCCAGTATTCTGAGCACTCAGAATGAATTTTAAAAGACTGTCTTTAAACTAAACAGAACAATGTGCTAAAGCACTGACACGCTCCCTTATTTAATCAGATGACTCAGGCCTGCAATTGTAGAGCTTTGAACTAGAAAAGCAGATGAATGACTAGACACAAAAACTCAAGCGTGAAGCCAGATGGACTCTTTCAGTTTCACGTCTGTTACAGAAACGTGTCTAAATCTGCCAGCGTTTGTTTTCTAGGGCTTTCTTTGCATTTAAAAGAATCGTGTACACCTGTAATGATGTAGAACCGCTGTTTTTGTCATCTGGACAATGATGTCACATTTTAAAATGTAACAGATTAATTGCTACCTGTGTCTGTTGTGCGGTATCAGTCCACAGATGAATGATCTCTCTGTCTGATTACTGGCATGCTAATGTACATTCTGGCTCAGTCTCCAGCAGTGAGATTCTACAGTGGAGTCGTCCTTTTCCATTTCAAGATGTTAAACAATTCATAAGAAATCATCACCAAACCTGTTAATACATCAGGATCAAATTACTCTAGACAAACACAAGAGTCAGTAAAAGACAAAATCCAGATTAGAGATGAATGTTTGCCGCAAATAGAACGAAATTCAACAAGCTAAACGCTTCAGAAAGGGGAGGAAGTTTCTCTTTGAACAAAAGAGGGCTGATGGGAGAATATTTGTTTAATGAAGCTTCTTTGCTTGCTGGTGAACAAAGCCAAGATGTTATGAAACACATTTACTGTACAGACCACAGTGAAAATATGGAATTTAAAATCCATTTTAAAAATGGAAATAGAACGATTTTTGGAGGGAAACAACATACAACGAAATTGTAAAAATTCATGTCGATTTTTCTGTTGAACTGTGATGATAATGTTACTTGTAATGGGAAAATGGAAGTTAAAAAGACACAAATGAGAGAAGAGAAGAATTTTCACCAATGATCTCATACTAAATCAAACTCAAAACATAACAGTCCTGAAATCATGTGACTCAAAATGTCGACTTCTATAACAGAATTAGGAATCTTAAAGAAGGTCTTTGATTTTCAGTTGCGGATAAATTTATCCGTGTCGACGTTTAAGATTTTTCCCCCAAATCAGCACAGCTGATGTTCAAAGCAAATGAAGTACCATCGATTCCTCCCCTTGCAGCTTTGAAAAGCAATCTCTGATTCAGATTCCTGTGTGAGACAGACGGATGAAAGATTGATGGATCTGTGTTCTGCTGTACGTGAACAGACCTGCTGGGAGTCTTCTAACCAAGGCACATGATGGGAAGGCCATGCATTGCTGTTGCAAGCAGTAATTGATTTTCAGCCAAACCTCCTAACAGCCAGATGCTCAGCCTCCTCATAAAACGCATTATTCTACAATGAAGCATTAGCATGACGGATGACAAGTTATATGTAATTATGAAAAGTAATATGTGGCTTTCGGCTAATGAATACTTGCAATGCGGCAAAATGTAAACTAGTGCCTGTAATGAAAATGTGATCTTACACAGGTTATGTTTTGAATCTGATTATGTTTAGATCTTTTGAAATACTTTTATCGTCATACAGACAGACTGTATTAGCTGGAATGGGTCCAATGATGTACACATAATGGGTGTATTTGTTTTAAATTGTATGTCTTTTCACTCAAACGCGTCTCTGAATCGTCTCGTTTTTTGGTATATGGCTTAATTTTCATTTCCATCTCCAGTGTTTACTGCTCGTCCTCTCAGGATTGTAATTCTGCTGGGCTTTTGTTTGTTTGTGGATTGAGTAATTACAGCCATCATTCGTACAGAGACAGAACGACATTTCATGCACGTACGGTTCTATTGTAATTATGATTACAGCAGCGGTTTGCTCGTATGGTTGTCTTTATTTCTCTGCGGTGGGGTTAGGATGGAGTCTCCTGACAGCACAGATTTGGTGCAGGTTCATGGCAAGAGTCAGAAAAGTGTTAGAACCTGCATGTCTTTGTAGTCAATTAAATTGCATTAAAATAATAACGTAATAGACACTGTTATTTTTAGAATATAGGTCCAGCTACAGTAACATACAGTGACATGATGGCTTGCTCAAGGGCACCTTAGTTGTTACCTTCCGACATTCTGGTTACCCAAACCAACTCCCTAACCAGTAAGCCACAACTGCCCCCAAGGATGATGTTAGTAAACATGACCCCTAACCTTTGTTAGCTTAATGTTAATGTTACAGTTATGGGTTCCAAGAACAATTCCCTAACGTTTCCATTAAGTAACAAAAACGTTACAAATGTTGTTTTGAACATTTTGGGAATGTTATGTTTGCTTATAAGAATTTTATTCTATAAATGTTATAGTTCTGTAATGTTTCTAAAAAGTTCCACAAACAACTTAAGAATAACGTTTTTGATGTATAATGTTAATGTGTATATATAATGTAATATGACATAAAGTTCTACTGGCATTACTGCAAAAACGCTTTTCTACAACTTTAAGAGCACTTTAGCCAACGTTCTGAGAATGTTTCCTGTTAGCAGGGTTACCCGTGCAAAAGGACAAATGGCATTACGTTCTAGTAAAGTCCCCTTAAAACACCAATCACTGTTGTTCATTTCTGAAGGTTTTAGAAGAAGACAGGTCATGTCACCTCACACACCCCAGAAATCAATATCATCCAGAGGAATTTTACTTTCGGCAGGACGGTTCTGACATACGGCCTCCATTCAACTCCACTCGAATGGAAAACAGCTGCTCGTTATCCTGGCAATAGCGTAACGGCGGCCGGTTTCTCCTGAGAGGCAGAGATTGAGACCCTATTACTAAAGGACACTGGACTGTGGCCCTTTATACACACCACAATGCGACCATGAATTTCTCCTCTCTGTCTTGTCCCCTAAAACACATCTTATTTCAAGATAACTGTTGAACTAACTGATCTAGCTAGTAAATCAGATGCCTCACTCTATTCGTGGTTACAGAGGGAAAATACATTCTGCTGTTTGGAGAATCTGTTTATCAGTTTATCCCTGATATCGACCGATCTGTATCTCTGCACTCTCCAACAGTTTGCAAACTGTCTTTGACCTTAATAGTCTTCCACATATGGTCAAAACCGCACCTGATACATCAGCTTTAGCCCAGCTAACAGTTTTACATTATAAGAACGTTTCTGTAAACATTTTTATTAAGTTACAAAAACAAAAAAAATACAAAAACATTTTTTTCAACATACAAAACGTTTTTTTAAAGCCGTTCAAAAGGGCCGTTCTTTTTAGACATTGTATGAATGTTGTTGCGTATGTGTCATTTTTTAAATGTTCCACTAACGACTTAAGAAAAACCTTTTTAACATAAATGCCACGTTGAACGTTAAAAAAAGTTCTTCACAGCAAGACATTTTTGATAACTTTGAGAAAACTTTGTTAGTCAATGTTCTGAGAACGTTCCCTGTTAGCTGGCAGGGCACACACAAATCTCAGCCATTCATGTGTACAGCTTATTTATGCGTACAACATATATTTTCTTCAGCCAATGAGAAGTCACAGATATTTCATGTACTGAAGACCAAATGATCCTGTAGAGTGAGTAAAATCATCTGCCAACTGAAGTTTTTCTGAAAGGTTACTAAGCTCTGGCTGTCAGATAAAAGTGCAACCGGCTATAATATCACTGACCTCACTCTTGTCACTGTCAAAGACGCACTCATGACCTGTTTCAGCAAACAAACATGATAAACTCTCCTTCTTTCATTCAGCATTTTAAAGAAAACCTCTCCAGTGTTGTCAACTCCAGCACACACTTGAGTATTGAAACTGGCTCTTCTCCAAACCCTTCAGTCCTCTATACTGCTCATTTCCAGCATGCTGTAATGTAGAAAACAGAGAAACAAGCAGAACGTGTTTGTCTGTAAATAATTCAGCTGCACATCTCTCTCGTGTGTGAGATGGAGGATGTTGAATGTGGTGTGCAGGTGCCTAATGAAAGTTCAGGAAATGACATTGACACTACGTGAGAAGAAAATATTGATATATTGGCTGGCTGATTTGTTTGTTTTTTACCGTAAAAGTGAAGTACCATAAAAATCACTTTTTAGCATGCTACATGTTACCGCACAACTGTCACAACTTGCAAAATTACCATGTGAAGTTTTAAAATGACCTGAGGGTCAGTAAATAATAAAAAAAGATAAAAAATAAATTGTATGTATGGTTTAGCACATTCTTATTGACAAACACAAGAAAACCGTATAGATACACAGTATAGATACACAGTATAGATACACTACTGGACGGAAATGATACAGGACAGGAAATGAAGTAAACACACAAGCACTCTGACTTAGTGTTCTGGAGTTTGACAACCGCCAGGACCCGATCAAACATCATTTTGTGATAGCCTCACTTTTTTTTGGGCTTAAAACCTTTACAACATTGTTATGCATCTCAGTTGCTGATAACTTTTTAAACATCCTGAGGGTGTTTCCTTCCCCTATAGCCCAAAGTTTTATGAGAGCAGTTTTCTGTGAGTACTGGAGCCCTCTGGCAGTCTGCTTTGCCTCTGTGGAACGTGACCATCTCCCTGATTGACTCTGATGTTTCCTTCGGAGAAGAAAGCAGATGAATCTCTCTGGAGCTTCACTCTGATGCTCAGATATACTGCCGACCGGGACGCCATAAAACCTCACGGCCCTGCCAGGAATGTAAAAGTGGCAGAGGCAATCGCAGTGCGGCGTGCTTAAAGGGACAGTACAGTTCAAATTCTGGCATTGTTTACTCACTCTTAAGTTTTACTTTTCATACGAGAAAAGTGAATGGTGACCAATGGCCGTCAAGCTCCAAAAATGACAAGAACCATCCCTGTTTGAAACAAAATGACAGGTTACCTTACGTATCTTTAATTATGCAAATTAATGAACCAAACTGTCATTTTCTGGGAATCTGACCCAACAGCTTAAATTCTAAATCATTATTATAAACTTATCGTTGTGAACTGGGGTAAGGAGATGTTTTGATCTGTCGTGTACTTGCTTAATAACTGACTTCTGATTTTTACCCAAAAATATCATGAATTGCAGCTTTAATAATCTTATCCTGAAATTAAAATGTTGATCCGTTCCTTTAAAAGCTATTACATGAATTAGAAAGATCTGTATTTCAGCATTCGAGACATATGGATTATGCTGAAATATGGATTACTATTGTGGTGTACATTTTTGAAACCTGACAGACATATTGCTTAAAATCTCATTTTGTGCTCACTGGAAGATACAGAAACTCATACTTCCTTGACAGAACACGAGGGTGAGAGAGTTTTGTGTGAACTATTCCTTTAACTGCCATTTATTTCAGAGGTACAAATGTCTTTTCAGAATATCCGTGTTCCACTTTTGTACTTTTGTCATTAACTATACGACAGCACAGGTGTAAGTACAGATACAATGTATAGCACTCATTCATTTGAATGAGAGGCAAGCAGAGTGTGTTTCATGTTTCAAAGTGCTGCTTTGACTAAAGTCTTATCTGTGGTAGTTTGTTCAGTGTTAATTCTGTATCTTTTAATGCAGTGAGAGGTTACGATCAGAAAAGACATATTAAAACATTCGGGAAAGGTATTATTTCCTCTTGTAAAGGCAGTCGTGAGCGAACAAGTTCTTAGATAAAGAAAAAATTACAAAGTCGACCTAAAAAAGACGTTTCTATGAGGATGTATCTCATATATCAGGATTTCAAAAGCTACGCTTTTTTTACGTTTTATTTATTTATTCATGGTTTTATTTCAGTGCTTATTGATTTAAACTGTCCCTACTGTACCTATTTCACAGCTGTGCATTAAAGTCTGTTCAAAACATGCTATGAAGGTACAGCACAATGCTGTTTGCTTCAGGGAATAGCACAGTATTCCTAACGCTCCTGACCGGAATGTTGACACACTCTGGCGGTCCTGATGGAAATGTATGGCTGAAAGGTTTCTGGAGATTTACGGTGCCTTATGATCCCACAAGCCCTGCATTCCAATGCTCACTGAACATATTGTGTGTGTGTGTGTGTGTGAAGACCACAAGCTGATCAGAGTGAAAAATACACGCAGCGCCAACATGAATTTGACAGGATATGAGGAACAGAGTCGGATGATTGATGGATAACTAATCTATTGATTCCCTCAAATTTTCTGACAAGTTTACAAAAGGGGTAAACACAGCTGCCTCAGGGACTGGATTTTTGAAATAAACTCTTTATAAAACAGCAGGTTTTGTCATAAAAATCAAACACGCCAAAATAACACCAAGATTGCTTTAAAGTACACATGGCATTAAAAATAGATCCTTTACATGCGTTCCTGCTCTTTTCCACAATTCCAAAGAAACAAAATGTCTGTCTTCAAAATCCTCTATTAAAATGTACAGCCTCATTCTACCTCACAAATGCTGTTCCCTGCTGGCTTCAATACGCGTGTGTGCAATAAAACTTATAAACGTGACATTTAAACTAGCTCTAATTTCACACGACATTTAAAACTAACTTTAAATAATAGTAATTTATATGTGAATAATCTAGATAACAGGGAATGCTCTCAGAACATTGGGTAACATTCTTTTTTCTCAAAAGTTTTCTCAATGTTATCAAAAATGTTTTTGCAGTAACGTTAGTAAAACGATTCATAATGTTATATATCACGTCAAAACATTATTCTTAAGTTGATAGTTGAACATTTAAAAAAATAATTTAAATTATTGTTATTAAATTATAAAAATGTTTAACATTCTTATAGCCAAACAAAAATAAAATAACCTTTAAATAACATGTTTTTATTGTTTTTATTACTTAAGGAAAATCTCTTTACAGAACTAAATATGCATATATTTTGTCAAACAGTAACTTTTAGATAGCAGTTTATTTTCTACAAAACAGCATTAGTACCTTTCACTGATCTTGCAGTTTAAATGTTGTAATTCCATCATTTTCAGCTTCAGTTTGACAAGTTATCAGCGTCGTGTAATTCAGCACGTAAAGATTCTCATCAGAGCGAATGTTTGAGCACCTCTGAGCTATTGTCAAGTTTTTCATGACACATTGGTCTCAAATCAGAGCTCACGACTGAATCCCCCATCATTCCACTCTTGTGTGGAACCTTCTGTTGGTTACTGGTTGGATGGTGGAAATCACTTACAGCGAGGGCTGATGGAGGACCTGGAAGGAGGTATCAATAATTCACAAACTTGAAATGTGAAAAGTTACTGCCATGGTTTGAGAAAGGAGAATTAAATTGAGCCTCAGGACATTCACGGCAACTTTCTAGAAACCATCCATCAAGCTCACACTGTTAAGTGTGTGGAGAACTGTCATAGCATCACACAGAAACTCCTGGAGCCAATAATCAGTTCTAAATAAACCAACCGTTCTAAATAAAGGGCACGTTGTAGACAGAGCTGTGTCGTTCAGCTATTCTCCTGTCACATCTAATATAAAGAACAAAAAAACCTGTTAAATACACACAGCGGCTCTAAATATTTTACACATCGCTTCATAGAAACTGGGTCTTTCTTCATTTACAAGCACATTTATTAGTTTTATTAAAACTAATAACAATGTATTCTTGTTTTATGAAGATCACATTGTTTTACACAATGTGTGTAATATTTTACAATGTATTTATCTTTGCTTCTTTTAAAATGCATATTTCTGTATGCCTGGATTTTATTGTTTCACTCCTGTCCGACACTTTCAGTTTTAAAATATGAAAATGAATAATTCGGATATTACTAACATTTAATTATCTAAACAAAGAGTTTAGGCTGTCTCTCGACTGTGACATCACCAAGCAGAAAATGTTTAAGACAAAACTAAACAAAACTCTAGCCATGAAAGTGTTTTAACAAAATGCCTTATGTCTTAACAGCCTGCCAATTTTATTCCACAACTGATTAAAATGTTGTTTTCACCACTGAATTGTGTCCAACAAAATACATCATTTGAGATATGATGGAAATTACTGTGGGTACAGAAAAATGATGGTTCTGAAAAATGACAAATTTTTGTTATGCGTCTGTATCTACTGTTGTTTACTGTTACTGGACAACGACCACAGGGCTAAAAGTACCTGCAGTTAAAGTAACACACATCTTACCAAACCTCATTTTATGATCGTCATTAAAAACCCTCAGGCTGCGAGGAGAAATGACACATATAAGCACAGAGCAGACCTCAATCTATACATCTGACAGCTCATATTAGCACTCATAATCTAGCACAGCACTGCACCAGGGTACAAACCGAGCAGTTACATCATAACTCAGCATCTTATTCACCTTATCTGAGCTCCATCATCTCGCATCCTTTTTTAAAAGTTGCGAGTGCCTTCTGTGAAACTTCAGGTGTAACTTTAGCGCATTCAATCACCTTGATTTGATTCAAAGACCGACTGCAGACGAAAAGATGGATAGCAGTGGTGCTGCAGCTGCTTTTTCTAAAAGTTACACCTTTAGCAAAAAAAATAAACTTTAAGAAACTCCTGTGAGAGCCGAGTGTTTCTTTCAAGAAGAAAAATCCCCGCACGCATGCTCTGTGTAGAGACTGTGTGTAAACCACTAATGCAAAAAACATGTGACAAGAGACAAAATCAATAAATAGCAACACAGAAAATAGGAATTCTTCCTCCGCTGTGGCATTTATAGATTGTTGCTATATTTATGTGACTGAACTTTTCCTCTCCGTTTTAGAAGTGAGTGAAATATTTGATTGATGGGATGGGATGTAGAACAAGCTTCCAAATACAAGTCAAAATGGAATGGAAGAAACATGCCGAGTAAAAGTGGACTAAGAAAAAGAGAATGAAAGCAGATCTGCAGGTAAGAGCCTGGATGAATCCAACACCTCCAGCCAATCAGAAATCTCCTTTTTCACTTAAATCGTTAAGGTCATTTGATTGGTCGATTAATGACCATACGTCATTATGTCCCAAAATCTCTCTAGCCTAATTAAAAGTAAAAAAACAGGGACATTTCTCAGAATGTTGGTGAACGTTCTCTTAAAGTTCTCTTGAGTTATCAAAAATGTTCTTGCAGTAACATTAGAATGGTTTTAACATAATGTATCCTATATATCAAAAACATTATTCTTTAGTTATTAGTGGAATGTTTTAAAAATGTTACAAAATAAATGAAGTTCCTTTTGGCCAAGCAAATAGAACAGAGTTCCTAGAATTAGGAACCGTTTCTGACAATTTCCTGCAGTGCCTTGGCCAAAGACATTTTATTTTGCTATAAAATGTGCAAAATATACAATACATGATTTAACATGAAGATTCAGTCAATGCTCAAATATGTTGCATTGATTCCAAACAAACATGTTGTGTAATCTTATTATGTTGGTTTCAGCTGCTGTAATACACACATTGCTGCATCTCCACACTGTCCAGGTAAGTGAGATATTTCTGAGGAAAAAAATCCACAAAATGACAGGTTTATTCATTCAACAGATCCTGTGCCCTGGAGATGAGACTTCCACCTGCTCCAGCACTCTCTGACAGCTCTATTTCACCGAGTCTGCCTGAGATCTACCGCTCAGACATTTAACCATAGCAACTGTTTAAATGAAGCATTAATGTATATTTCACCTATTTTATCTCCCTGGTCTGAGTGCTGCCGTAAGCCGCCTCGTTAAGCCAGCCGTCATTATAAGTCATTTGCATGATGACGGTTAATTACCAGCTCAATCTGTGGAGATCAGCAGCTTCGGTCTGATGTCAGTCTGACACAATCACTTTGCTTTGGGGAGCTCTCGGAATGCAGCTAAGCAGAAATCACCTTCAAATAAACCATAATGAAGCAATAAGCATCAAACACCAGGAATCAATACCGTCGCTCTAATGCTGTCATTTATTACAATAATTTTATCGATTCTGTCAACAATTCTCCAACACTTAGTTGATTGTAATTTAGACTTTCGTGCACTGTGAACACAAATGTTTCTCATGGTATTAATGTACCGATGTTAAGCGTGTATCGAATAAACTTTAGGACTGTGAACTTTAACCTCCGAACGCCGTTTATAGAATGTTCAAAATGCTGGAGGCAGAGGTAACTACTGAAACGATCTCACGTAAAATAAAACTTCAGCTTGCTCTAATAATCACCATCCATAATCTGTTCCATAATTCATCTCCGGCTGCACTCAGTGGTACACTGTATGTACCATCAGAGCGTCATCCATAAATTCAGTAAATATAGTCCTTGGAAAAAACAATTCCACGGGGATTGTGACATCATCGGGCTCTGTAAGAACTCCACCCTGTAAGCTTCAGCCCCAATTCCCTGAGGAGATTCTAAACAGGCGATTGTAAATCCTGCCTGACTTCTGTGACTACACTGCTTTGCTCTTTCAGAAAGCAAACAGAATCTGATGCACAATCTTCTAAGAATTGTAAGATTTTTGCCTTCTTAAAAATCCTTGTAAACCATAAGCTCCTACCAACTTTACTTCATGATGTAATTTAGAGTGAACAGGAGAAATCAGGGGCGTGGCTTGTTTTTTGCACTTGGAATTGATTGGATGTAGAAAAGTAGGTGTTTCAAAGCATGCAGGGACTGACTGTGGAGAGGAGTGGTTAAAGACTCTGGCTCCACCCACACCGTCAGACTGACATCATCAGAGAAGGTCTGCAGAGGGGAAGAACATTTTCAGACTTTTGATTACAAGACGCACACGAATAAAACAAAATGACCTGCACAGATAAATCCTTTAACATAAACACTGCAATATTTCATTAAAAACTAAGCGTAGCATATTTTGATTTCATGGTGGCTTTAATTTTCTTCCCCAAATTGTGAAATATCTCCTCTATTACTGTCCATATTACTGGAAAAACACTGAGTATAAATTTAGATGTGAACAGACTCGGTGGAGCTTCGCCTGAGGTGGCTGGAAGTGAGTTGATATTCAGGTCACACCAGCAGCCTGGCCGGAGCAAAGAGACAGTGTGTTGTTTGGAGGAGTAACCTGTGCGCTGCTTATTACGAGCCAGCCTGGGTGATTGACAGACCAAAGTTACGCTCTCATTTCCTCAAGCCCTTTAAAGGGTTGCAATCTGCCCCTCTTTTCTGCGCTGTCTGTCACTGTGTCACTATGTGACCAACGTTACTGTTGGATAGATTTTCTCTCCCTCTCCCTTTCTTCTCGCCCGCCCCTCCTCTCACCCAGCTCCATATAAACAGCTATCAAACTGGTCTGGCAGGCCTATGAAATGAAAATGTCTCAGAGGAACCATAAACACAAGCTCATATAAATGATATTGAATTTATATGAGCTATGTGACCAGAAACCCTATTTTCACAGGGGGGGGCAGATGAGCATTAAACAGAGTCACGGAAACCTCAAATTGTAGGAGAGCCGGACGAGGGGACGGTACACAACACGGCTAAAAGTTTGTGGCTACTGAGAAACTTCACCAGTTTGGATATCTTGAACATTAAATCATTGGCATTTACTGGTTCTCGGTCTGCTTTTGTAGGAGCTTTGATTCTTCTGAAAAGACTTTCCACTTGACATTGGAACATGGCTGCAGGGATCAGATATGAGATCAGACATGAGAGCATCAGTGAGGTCAGACACTGATGTGGGTTAGTTCAACAGAGTTCAGGTCCATGTGTTTTGTAAGCTAGTCAGGTTCTCACACACAAGACTTTGGAAACCACTGCATGTATGCATTTGGAAACCGTTCCAAATGAACTTACATTGCATTCCAGATATACATTTAATCAGTTGCATTTAGAGAACGTTAGCCAACATTCTGAAAACATTCCCTGTGAGCTGGGGGGTCTATAAACCTTTGGCCATGCAGTGTACATGTAAATATATATGGACTATGATAGTGAAACTCTTCAAGCACGATACATTCACAGGATATTTATAGGCCGAGGCCCGTGATTGTGGCACTTAACAATGGACCTTCCACATCCTGTGATTAAACGGGTCAGGAACCGCATGTGTTGACTGCATAATGTATTGGACTGCCTGTATGGCACTGTGGAAATATTATTCTGCTCTACCGTGAGACTTTCCTCCTCACAGAGTCTTAGTGGCATATTTATGCCTCACTGTGTCCCTGTGTCATCAGTCCCCATACAGGCCCAGAGGTTATCACACATCTGCTTATATTAACTGACACACATTCACTGCAACTGCTGTGTGTTTGACGGGAAACCTGTCTAATATCAGTCCTGCTCATGCCACAGTGTATATACAGTGCATTCATATATATACTCAATATATGCTGTGCTGATAGATATGGCCATGCTGGACCTGGGTGAATTTTCTACAAGCTATACGGTCATAATATTTTGAAGAAAATGACTTTTACTTTTACTTAATATTTTGTCAAATTTATTCATCTGAAGTTTTATGCTAAAATACAATATTTAAATCATTAAAAATGACATTTTAGCCGGCCATCATTTGCAGAAAGATTAAAACCTGTCAAATTGTAATAATTAAACGCTTTAAATATGTCTATGGCCCAGTGTTATAGACCATTTCTTCAAATGACATCAGACATCCTTAAAGGGACAGTTCACCCAAAAATGAAAATTCCTCCATCATTTACTCACCCTCATGTCATTATAAACCTGTGTGACTTCTTGCTTCTGAGGAGCACAAAAGAAGATATTTTGAAGTACACTGGTAACCAACCAACAGTGGCACCCATTGACTTCCACTGTATAGACATAAAACCACTGAGGAATTTCTCAAAATATCTTTTGTGTTCCACAGCAGAAAAACGTCACATAGGTTTGAAGTGAGATGCCAGAGAAATTATGGAATTTTTTTGGGGTGAATTATCCCCTCAAAGATAATAAGTTTTATCTCTTTCTCATTTCACCGTGCCTAGAGGACAACCTACAGAAAAGTGGCACAGACAGACAGATAGAGAAAGTTATAGTGGACACAAGATGTGCAGAACATCGGCGCACCTCCAGGCCAAATCTGCACCAAACCGCATTTCGTCGTAACTTTATCAGCCTCCACCAGACAACTGCGCTGCAAACAGTCACAGCGTCGTTCTACTTCCTACTTCCTGAGCAGTGAAGGTCATGACCCAGGTCACATGATCCCGGTATCGCACCCCGGCTCTATCACAGTCACACAGAGATTTAAAGTTTTACTTTATTTCGGGTGCAGCGGGATCCATCTTTGTCCTCTAACGCTCTGCCTTGTGGGAGACAGCCAGCTCTGATTTTATTCTTTTGCATTTTAATTAACCTTTGGCAGTACACTGATGCCGTCACTGTCGGCTCATTATTAAGGCGCGTGTTCTGTGCGACTGCACTAACGAATAGCTCAGGGACCTCCGTTTCATCTCTTTAACATAGAGGGGAATGAAAATGCAATCTGAAATAGAAGTGCCTACAATGGATTTTCAGTTTTTTATTTGTTTTCATTTTCGCCTATATTACCTTTCAAAGTGTGCCGTAGCCTTTGTTCCCAGCCTTTATTATAATCAATGAATATTTAACATCCCCTGGTGGAGCCCTGTGAAGACAGCCTGATATGCGTGTGTTTTATGCAGATGCATCTGCGTGGGTCTGCAGTCCTCTGGGAGCAGCAAGCATCTTCAGCTAATAAGGTCCACCATGAGAAACAGCTCTTGATGCTAAAATCGTTATCAATGTTGGGTCTAACGATCTCCCCTGTAGTTCTCGAAGGAACATTTTATTTCTCCAAGACTATATAATATTTATAATAGCTATAATAGCTTATGAGATCTGTTGAAGTTCTTCTATATGTTTTATCCAAGCATCAGATCTTCTAAAATTGCTTAAGATTGCAATATTGATTCGATTAGAAATATTTGAGTTCAAATTGAAATTTCTGACTGCCGACTTTGCAAATCTGAGCACGGTTTGAGACATTGCTGAGCTCTTATGAAACTTTAAAGGAGAGACAGGTGAGTTATTGAAGCCTTTTTCTTAAAAAAGGATCTAAGTCTGCATTTAATCTCGCTGTCCAGGAGAAACAATTGAGATATTAAAGAGCTCTTATTTGTGATTTTATATGGTTTTGTTTTTTTATATGGGTAATTCCAAAGGCCCTCGTCAAACGCTTATTAGAAATACATAAATTCAACATAACCTGCCTTCAGATCCAACAGATTGCCTGCTGTTATCAGTCTTTATGCTGTGGAGGTCCACTGAGCTTCACATAAAACAAACATCACTTCATGTCCTCAGATAATAAATAAACTGACTGTATCTGTGAGGATAACGCAGCTTTACACTGAAACACAAAGAGCAGCCATAATTAACCACACAGGATTTCTCAAAGCTTTAGAGATTCCGTGAAGCTTGAAAATAAGCATGACTGATGATGTTTTTATGTCAGGCAGTGAAATCTTTCTGGAAAGCAGCCTCACTCACACGGATTTCTCGGCTAATCACTGTAAAGAATCTTCACAGTTTACAGGCAGCGCAGATACTCTTATGCAGAAGCCAGCTAAGCTGGGCATTAGATCATGTTTGTTTTTGCTATGGGCTTCTGGTTGATGTTTTGGGCCTGGTTTAGCGAGCATTATGTATTCTGCTACCTGTCAATTAATCAGGCCCGATGTTTTATAAAATACTGTTCCCCAAAACATCTAGCACAGAATATTACTGTTTAAATAACAACTAACATGTTTGACAAAACTAAATACCTCTCGCGTCTGTGTATGGTACATTACCCCATTTTCAAAACCCAGAAGCATAAACTTCCAGTATTTACTACACCCTTCAAAACTGTCCCACTCCAAAAATATTGTTTATCATCTAGAGCCCCTGAATAGATTCAGCTCAAAATTTAAATGCATGCATATATTACACACACACGCGTTTACACTTATCTGAATGGGGGCGATAGAAGTCCAAAGACTTTTATTGTTTTATACACAGCTAGTTAACCTATACAATGTAAACAATATAACCTCACCCTAACCCCAAATCTGACCCCAATCCCAAAAGAAAACTTTCTGCTTTTTAAAAAAAGGTTTGGAAGGAGGCCTCGGATTTGTCAGCTTGTGCTAACTTTGGGGTACAAATTGTTCCCCAATATATGGTCAAATAATCATCAAATACACACACACACACACAAATATACACATATTAATAAATAATAATAATTCAGCTTCAAAATCTGCAATAAATTTAAAAACCACTAGAAGTTGTTCCATTAATTTTCACACTCATTAAGCTTTTGACAGAATTGGGAAACCAAGATGAGGAAAGAATGTATTATTACAATTTATAAAGAAATAAAAACCACAATTCATGTGTGGAGAGTGGTGTGGATGAACAGGTGAACGTGTTATTTACAGAAAGATGGATAGCAGATATTAATATGTCTTCATTCTCACCACAACATTACTCACTGTTTCCAAAACCACTGTTTTCTATCATTTAACAACAATGTATTGTCGGCTACTGTGTTTATATTGTGTGTGTTCAATTTAATGACTCCTGGTCTGCAGGACCACATACTGTTTGTTATCTTATACATCTCATAGATTACAGCTACAGAAAAATATTCCCTCTCCAAACTCCTGACAGTGAAATATGAATAAGCCCTTTTCTCGCAATGCCAGGACATGTGTAAACTCCATCCGTCATCTCTTCGGCCAGCCCAGCTCGTTTCCATATCCGTCTTCCTGTGGAGACACTGACATTGTTTTTAAAGAACAAATGTGAACATTTTTGCTTACAGTTTCAGATCTACACAAACATGAGCGCCTGTGCTTCCACTGGCTCCTTCAGGAAACCTGCAGGATGGAAATAATGAGAAGCTAGCTAACAATATTAGGTTGTGAGAATGTTTCTAGATTTCTAGTTTTCTAGAATGTTTCTAGAATCTAGATTTTTAGATTTTGTAGCAACTTTATTGCTTAGTTAAAAAAAACATTATTTAAACTTCAAATTCTGTCATTTTTAATAACGTTCCACTAACACCTTAAGAATGACGTTTTTAATTTGCAACATATACTGACAAAATTCCCTGTTAGCTAGAAAGACAAATCCATTAACCGTGAGTCTAAAGTTCATCATAACTAATCATTATTCAAACGTTATCAATCGTTAATCAAAGTTAATATATAGACACACAATGCAGACATGTGCATGCTTAAGATACAATATAACATCGATCTGTTTGTGCAGAATGTACACAGTTAGATTATAACTTCATTATTCCACATCACTTATCAACCACCTTACATCACACAGTACAGAATAGTTTGCCCAGCTAACAGGGAACATTCTCAGAACACTGGCTAACATTCTCTCAAAGTTCTCTCCAAATTATCTAAAAGTTATTACAGCATCTAAATAAATTGCACGTTTTGAACTTTCAAAATAACACACTTAACGTTTTGTGACTTAATGTAAATGTTAAATGCCATTAAGTTCTTAAAACCAAAAATTGTTAGCTGGGTGTGTGTGTCTGTATGCATTATGCTGGTAAAAAGACAACAATTATTTCTGATAGACAGTAATGCAACATGGACCTTGCCTTCAGAGAATTGGTGTAACAATCTTATTTATTGCTGGTAAATTGAATTTGAAAGCTAAATAACAGAGGTGAAGTGAATCTGATGAGAAGATCGCAGCTCACTGCAGCTAATTCTGATATGAGTTTATGTGCATACAGAACCTCAGAATGACGAATGACTGAACTGCAGTTCACATAAAACAAACCCCAATAATCATGTTTCTAATAATGTTAGTGATGTCACATGACCTGGCTTGTACTAGACCGTTCTACACAGCATTAGTAATTAGATCATTAGTATTAGCATTATATTAGTTTGATTGCGTTTTAAACTGACATGATTTAAACTTTGATTCCTAATAGCCTTGATTAACATAAGTGGGCATGTCCAAGATCCAATTAAGCTATTTTTAATAAACAAATGTTAATGAGCTGTTAACAAACTGTTATGAATTACAACCCAAATGGTGATTAAAACACATTAAATTCAAATTTGAATCGCCTGCATATAAACAGCATCACTCAACACGTCAGACCCAGATGCCCACTACCCATCAGGCTCTGTTTCAAACCTGTCCCGGGTTTTAATGGCTGTTCGGTCACCCTACTTGAAACAAACAGGAAGTGCGCAACGACGCAGAGGAACCAGACACTGAAATATTCATCTGCTCATATCTAAAACTTTCCGGCTGCATTTTCTCATTTACGCAGGTCTCTCTGGATGTTGTTGATATTACATTATAAAGAAGTGGTGTTCCGGATAATCTTCACCACGTAAAAATCTGATCGACTGTATTTTCCATACAGATGTGATATTGGGGCTATCACGGAACTTATGAAAAATTGAAACGGCCCCTAAGCCGAGCCCATCCGTACTTTCAGAGCCAAGAGCGCATGAATAAAACATGAGGAGATATGATGATGAGGAGCGGGATGGGATTCTGGCGACAGACAGTGGCTGACTGAATCAGCGGTCACTTGACCTCTCTCACCCCGACAGAGCGCTCACGCCTTCAGCCCGGATCTCATTTACCACACAACAGCATCATCAGAGCTTCAGCCTGACAGGAGAACGGTTAACCCATGACATCTCCCACAATACACCGCAATGTCATGCTGGGTTTCTCCATCATCGCCGTGGCATGTTGACATTTGCAGAAGAGAAGCTTCTGTACACACTGATGCCACAACCTCATGATGGTGGTCTGAAATGACAATGATTAAAGCAGATTAAAGCATTAAAGCAGATCAACATGGTAAAAAGACCATCCTGCTGAAAAAAACAGCAAAAACCAGCTGATTGGCTGGTCTTTGCTGGTTTAAGCTGGAAATAGCTGGTTCTGAGCTGGTTCAGTTGGTAAACCTCCTCAACCATATAGTTCACCAGTCAAATGTTCCAAAAGAAATTAATTAATTGATAAACAACAAACAAAATAACCACCTGTGTCTTTCTGTTGAAGCTGGTTTATCAAAGTAAAAGTAACTAGCTTTGGTTAAGTTAGTTAAAAAGCTGGTGAGGACTCAAGTGCATCATTTGCATTTACACATGCAGCAAACACTTTATTTCAAAGCAACCTACAAATGAGACTAACACAAGCAGAAGTGATTAATCCAAGAAAGAAAACAACACAAGCTGCTCGAGTGGAGGGATCAAGAGGTTGACTGATTAAAGAGCAGATGTGGTGCTGCATTCTGGATCATCTCAACCTCACACGTTCCTGTGGCTCAACTGGTGAAGCATCACATTAATGGCACAAAAGGTCGTAGGTTCGACTCCCAGGGTACACATAAAATAATCAAAGCTGCTTTGCATAAAGGATCTGTGAGATGCATGAATGCAAATGGAGATGTTAGGTGGAGAGCTAGCTGGTAAAGCTTTGTAGAAACTCATTGGAGATAAAAAGAAGTACATCATGAGCTTGTCAGCAAGGTCAACAGATACGCTCAAGTGAAGGACAGCGTGGAGTCCACTGTCACATTTACAATTTGCTTTCCAAACAGAACTTCACAAGTAGATGGCATAACATTTTGATCTGAACCTTTCCACACTTGTATACTCGCCACTGGTTCCTGTGTTAACATTGTAGATTCCACTCACTTGACTTCAGTTGGACTGGTGCTCTACACCTCAGCCAGTGGTGTGTTAAGTGGTTGCTCTAAAGCAATCCACCTCTGACACACCTCGGCACACATGTTCTCGTGGGTAAATAACTCGGCTGAAAGCAGGGAGATGACACTGGATCGCTGTGAAAGCGGAGCGGGAGTCATGGCCATGACTCTGATCTCTCCTATTAGATTCTGGCCACGATATCTAAATGATTAAAAGCAAAAGCAAGCCAGCGTGCAGACCACTGAAGAAGCAACAGTGATGCATTGTGGGTCAGATGTGTGGTTGTTTATCTTGCTTCACAATCAGACTGTTTTGACAGCTGTGGCGTGACAGATATCACATGGTTTCCATGAGCTACATTAACACAAGAACTTCAGAGGAACGTGAAGCACCTCTGAAGGGCAACCTAAACTCTGCATAAGTAAGTGATGAATCAGCATCATCTTCTCTCACCTTAAACAGATCAGATAATTACACCACTTGATAACACTTTGTATCTCGATTAAAAGAAAAGTTGAAATTAAATTTTGTCGTGATGTACTTTTGTTCATGTCAATCCAGTCCACTAATACTTACGCTGGCAAAACACAAAAGTTCAGAATAACTTTTTAAAAAGCTTTAATTTATAAAGTGTTCCTGTAGCTCAGCTGCTACAGCTTTGAATTAGCAGCACAAAAGTTGTGGGTTCGATTGCCAGGGAACACACATACTGAGAAAATGTACAGCTCAAATGCACTGTAAGTCACTTTGGATAAAAGCGTCTACCAAATGCATAAATGTAAACGTAAAATGAACACGGATGGCTCCGGAAAATTACCATAAAAAGTATAATCAGCAATCCACACAGACCTGTGCCTTTGTAAGTCTTGCTGTCTTACACAAATGTATGTGGACTTCATTTCATTTTTATCTTTTGCTAACATCACATCTCATTTCATGAGAAAAGCTTGGATGAGAGATCTCAAATATGTACACCGAATTAACCAAATCTTATTTGCACGAAGGTATTGAGAGAGACCAATGCGATGCTGTGCTGTGCTGCAGTACTGTCAAGTCTTCCAAAGGTTCTCCGGCAGTGATTTGAACCACTGCCCAAAAATATAGCCTCTCTCGACAGGTTTAGCTCCAGTCTCCAGCTATAAACTGCTGATACAGCCTGTGTAACTGCATTGGAAAGCAATTACCAGATTGGTTTTTTAAAAAGATGCTAGACAAAATACTAGATTAAAAACAAACAGGAAACAGGAAGTTTATATTTTCAGATGAACTTTAAGTGACATTTGTCTATCAGTTATTAAATTGTATCACAAATAATAAACCACAAACCTGATGTGAACGTCAAAAGGTTATTTATAATTTGAAAATAAAAATATAATTGTTGATTTTTCAGTGTATTTATTAAGATGACTCATGAATTTGCACTCTGTGCATGCGTGCGTGATCTCGCTTCTCGCTGCTGCCGCGGCAACAGAGACACATCCTAACCGTCGCCTTTCAAGAGAAGATTCTTTCATCTCCATCACAAAAAATGAAGCATCAAAGAGCTTGTGCTATTGTCTGTGTTCTTTCACCTGCTCGTCAGTGCTGTGCTTACAAAGCAGAGAGAGACTGAACCACAGAGACTGTAACAGCCATCCAAGTAAAGTACTGTTTTATGATCCTGAATGAGATGCACACGAGATCGGCATATAATACCATTCTCTGAGTCCCAGAGACATCAGGCGCCAACAGCAGAGGATAAAACACGTCCTGTAAACAGCCAAGTCTGCGTGCGGCCCATCGGGACATCAATGTAAACAATCCTGGAGATCTGAAAGGGAAATCTCAAGGTGACTTAAAGACTTTGACAGATTCTTCGATTCCTTTTAAGGGAATAGTTAACCCAAAAATGAAAATTCTTCCATCATTTACTCACCCTCACGTCATTCCAAACCTGTATGACTTTAGTGCTTCCGAGAAACACAAAAGAAGATACTTTGAAAATATTTTCACATTGGTAACCAAACATTGAACACCCATTGAAACATTCCTTAAAAAAGAACAAAAGTCACAGGTTTGGAATGACAGAAGGGTCATGTTTGGGTAAACTATCTATTTAATATGTAAATGCATAGTGCGTGATTTGTGTTTGTCTTTAATATGTCAAGTGAAGATTGTACATCATCTAAAATATATGGTGTATACTGACATACATGTAAACATACATATACTACATGTATGCACACACACACATATACACATGCTTCAACTGTTGTTATCACTGTGAATCAGTGTAATATAATGCCACAACGGTTGAACTTTATTATGTATTTAACTGATTTCAGTATAAAGGTAATCAGGTTTGATAATGTTGTTCTTTGAAAAGACACTTTATAATTATCATTAAAATCGTTGATGATTTATTAAGTTGGAAAGTGACAAGTATCAACCTCAGGAATCTGTTGAGCTTCCAGTTCATGTGTCATGTAAATAAAAGGCACATGTATGAGTTTCCAACACACATCATATGTTTATGTAATCAAACCTCCTGACTTCATCACCTGTCACACAGACGCTGCTGAAGCCTCACTCATCTTCACAGAGTTATACATGCAGAGTTTGTGAATTTGGGGTGATGTTCTAGGTTTCACTGTATTATGAGTTCTTAAAACAACGGTATATATTTAGGCTTTAAAGTTGAGGCTGAGGTTACCTGAATCATCTGCTTCTTTTTACAATGATGAAACCTCACCATGAGAAAATATTGGATGAAGAAGTACAAATTAAAATGATGCACAGCGAGGGCAATTTTTGAATTTTAACTTCTGGGGGATTTTTCGTGAAACGATTTCCTTTGAAAATCGCACCGAAAGGCCTCAAAATGACGGTTTGAATTGTGAAGTCCTAGCATTACAGATCTTAACTGTCAAGCACAAGGAAATACCAAAGCTAAACCACAACCTAATGAACCCAACTCCCCACCTAATGGCCCAACCCAACCAATGACAAAACTCTGCTGGAGAAGCCTGGATCATTACCCACAATGCACTGGTATTTTAATTCAGTCTGTACCCTACTGCAACACCCAGTATTCCAAAATAGCAGCAGAAGTAGCAGCTATTCCCTTACAAATTCAAGCCCGACATTAACAAATCTAGACCTTCAGGAATGACAGCGTGTCAGATCTATGAGACGCAGTGTCAGTCAGTTAGTATGAGTGAATGTACACATGTCAGAGGCTTGAAGATGGAAGCTTATATGCCATAGGAAGTCATTACACGAGGGCCAAACGCACAAAGAAGGTTCAAGCACAATTTTCAAGCATGCAGAAAATGTGGCAGGGGAAATTGAAAACTTGTGCAGAAATATATTTTATGGCTCAATTTAATTTTGTCCCCACACAGAAAATAGGCAATGACGCATATATACATATTTTTTACAATTCCTTTTGAAGGTTTTCTTACAGTACCATGATGCCTAAAGTGAACTTCTCTCAAAGGCACTTTTAAAAACTACTGGTTTTATGTTCAGTGATTATACATCTGATTCAAAACTTCCATTTCCGTAATTACATTAATGGGTAGAATTCATACAGATAATTCCTACAGCAAGTCTATAGTCCAAAGTGATTGACAGCCATGTTGATTATAAGTGGACCATTATATAGACCATTATAAACCATTAAAATGGTTTGTTGTGACAGTCACTTGTTCTGCTCTGTATCAACAACTTGCTCTGTATCAAAACAGACGCTCAATATGGCCGCTCTAGCAAAGGAAGTCCCGCCTTCTAGTAGAAAGAGCCAATCGTCAGTCGCTAAACATTAGCGTTCTCTGGGGGAGGGACTCTGCACACAATGTTGTGAGCGACTTGACAGCCTTTGTGCATCTGCATTACCTGAAGCGAACTGAATAACTTGTTTTTATAGCGCAAATTGAGCTTAAGAAACAGAATTTATGGTACAGTTGATGTCACGTTTAATAGATAGTCTAAAACATAGTGTTTTATTGTGACCTTAGCCAGTGAATTTTGAGAGATCTGTCTTCCCAATAGCTGCCCGAAGGCGTTGCAAAGATGGCCGCCGAGTGCAGAGACGTTCTTAAAGGGACTTTGGCTGTAAGTCACTGAGGATAAGCGTCTGCCGACTGCATACAGAAAACAGAGGACAGACCTAAATGCAACTCTGCAATCAGTCATTTTCACAATTATTTAATCAGCGCATCAGTAATCACAACTTCTCTTATTATTTCTTAATGATGACCAAACTGTGTGTCTAAAAATGATCCTCATAAATATCAACAGCAGATCGCTGATAAAGATCTCCCGGTGAGAATAAAGTGAAGGAGATGCTTTATTTTCCATCTAAAAAAGCAAAACAAAAACAGTGTTGGAAATAGAAAACTCTAAATTGTTTAGTTTGCTCAGTGGTTTAAATTTACCCACACAGACTTCACTCTCAGTCTGGGTCTTGTGTTAAAAATGAAGGCTGTGTCACTGCTGTGCACCCTCTTGTAATTTGTGTTTGTTTACACTGACTCAGCTGAGGCTGCTACACACGCAGATCTATCCCGGCTTCCTCTAGAGAATCTTCTCCTAGCACACAGTGCCCAGCGCTTGTGTACCAGCCTGAGCTGCAGCATAATTCCTCACATTGTTACCCTGCATCTGGATTCATGAGAATTCATGAATTAATAAACAGAAGCAAAGTTTAACTACATCAACACGACCATATTACACACGCAATATAAACTGTGGAAGAAAAACAGGGTAAATTGGGTGACGATAGATCTTCTGTTATGGCTTCTGCCCACTGTGGAGTCTAATATTAATGTTTAATCTATAATGCTCCTCTGTACATTGTCTTGAGTTTAGATAGATAGACCGGGGCTAGTGGTGTTTGTATGCTGTAGC
>JAZGTJ010002447.1:3792-27243 GCA_036877575.1 Botia almorhae
AAATATATTTCTTAAAATAAAAGTATCGAAAAAAGTATCGTTCGGAACCGGTATCGAATTCAGGGTATCGGTATCGAAAATTTTGGAACGATACCCAGCCCTATTCACAGCAACACTGCCCAGTCAATCGCCACCTGTTCATCATCTGTTTTCCACTACAGCAGCTCTTTGAAACAGAGGCGAGGTGGAAGAGGCCCACCTACCCATCCAGATATGATGTCAAAAGTCCAATAAAGTCCTCACATGTGAATAACGAAAAAGGGGGCATTGTATTATCAGCAGTGTGTTTATGCTGAATATGACTGGCAAAATGTAGACGCGCCTTCAAAATTGGACTTGTTTTCCTTGCAAACTATAATTCATTATCTTTTTTCTTTTAAGGTGAAGACAATTGACAAAAATACTACCCAATCCAGTTCCTGCAGGAACCAAACAAGACACAGACCTGCTTTACCTTACCGACAGTAAAAGAGAAATATTAAAATTAGATGTCAGAACAATCTCAGTTGATTATAGCTGCATGAGACTGTGGGTGTGCAAATTTATTGTTAGTTTCCTTTAGTTCTGTCTGTTGAACGGGTACTTCTGGTCTTCAAACAAAGGTTTAAGGCACTTGAATCAGTACACTAAAGTAAAACTGCACTTACAAAAGATATGAATAATTCTAAGCTTCACAAATAAGAAGAAAGTCTTCCCTATAGAGCACACAATGACAGAAACTGGTGCATGCAGACTTATCGCAAAGCCTTTCATTACAGAAACCTATAAGCACCATGCTTCAAACAATCATCTCCTGGATGGCGGTAAAATTATACCTTACCTCACCAACTTTAAGCATCTTTAGAAAAAAAACAGACTAAAAAAGAAACATAAAACAGCTCAGTGTGCATGAGAAATTCTCACTAGCGCACAAGAGAAAACTGTGAAGCGTCTCCGAGAAGAAATGACCTCTGACCCAGTTATACCCAACAGCTCCACAGAGGACAGGTGTCCCACATGCAGCCCGTGTGCTCTCTCTCTCTGTCAAACACACACCCACATCAAATACAGTGCCTTGCAAAAGTATTCATACCCCTTGAACTTTTTCACATTTTGTCACCTTACAACCACAAACTCAAATGCATTTTATTGAGATTGTATGTGATAGACCAACACAAATAGCACATAATTGTGAAGTGGACCGAAAATGATATATGTGCTCCTTGAGATGTTCAAAGCTTGGATATTTTTTATAACCTAACCCTGCTTTAAACTTCTCCACAACTTTATCCCTGACCTGTCTGGTTAGTTCCTTGCTCTTCATGCTGCTGTTTGTTTACTAGTGTTCTCTAACAAACCACTGAGTCCTTCAGAGAACAGGTATATTTAAACTGAGACTAAATTACACACAGGTGTACTCTAACTAATTAGGTGACTTCTGAAGGCAATTGACTGCGCTGGATTTTATTTAGGGCTAAATACAAATGCACGCCCCATTTTTTTTATTTGCTTAAAATTTTGAATACTATGGTATGAATACTTTTGCAAGGCACTGTATGCATCAGTAAGGATGTCACCTGGATGTTTCTTTCTATATTTGTTTGTCAGTGTATGACCTAAAATGTTTACTTCAACTACCCTAGAAGCTTTTTTTGTAATGCTAAGCTTTTAAAAACATAATGGATTTCTCAACATTTAAAGTACTATTTTGCAACATTGCATTACCACTAACAGTCCCCAAAATCACCTTCACATTGTAAGCCAATGTTTTATATCAGGTGTGTAACGATATACCAATACCACAGTTCGGTTCAGTCTGGTTGTGTAGGAGGTGTGGAGGCAGGGTTCATGGTATGGCATCAGCAATGCTAAAGAACAGTAGATTCATATTTAGCCTAATAATACTTAAAGGCAAAAACTTTAGTGTACAGGGGAATTCCCCCTTCAGAAGCTCATATGGGAGAGCTGATAATTTTTGGGTAGGACGGACTTGTAGGAGTCATTGTAGAAAGACATTTAAAGCTATCCCTGCGTTTTTAGGAGAAGCTACTTTACTCAGTTCTATGTTTTTTGTATGGTGTTTTTTCGCAATACATATTTCAAAGCACTAAATTTCAATATCTTTTCTTTTGAAGTGTAAAGACAATTGACAAAAATCTCCTTATTGAACATATTTCAATCACCATGTCAATGCTTATCATAGTTGTGTTAAATATGGGGAAATAAGGGGAAGTTGTAAAACAGATTACATAATGAATTACATTCTGATCTTCAGAGGTACATCATATATACAGTATATTAGAGACAATATGCATAAAGTATAAATATGCGCATTGTGACAAATGTGCATGAAGATGGTGATCAAGGAGTCTAATTGTAGTCTTATGAACAATATTGCTGTATTATGAGTGAGCGTTTATCATTCCAGCACAGCACACTTCATTTTGTCTTAACTCGCTTAAAGTACAGAAAACTTTATAACTATTAGCGGCTTTACATAGTGATCTACGTACAGAAATAAGCAAGAACACGCTTTACAGGCAGATCCCTGCACACACGTGAAGCTTGCTGATTCACTCATGCTGATTGTGAAATTACATACTGAAAGAAAAAGCATTTATTTGATTTTTTTTATTTGTGTGGTTTCATTTGTGTAATTCACAAGTTTATAAATGTTAGCGAGGATTCCATGGATTAAAAGCGCTTGGGAAAGGAAAAAATGTGTGCAATACTTACAGGCCTGAGCTAAATTTCATGTTTAACGTTTAGAAAATACAGCTCTTATTAGATGTAAAAAGTGTACCAATTTATCAAACATCAAGGAAAATAATAAAAGAAAACTTGTGGTTTGTGACATGGTTAAATGAGATCGACCTCAACAATAGGTTTAGGCAGCAGGGGGCAGAGGCATTGGGTACACCATGAGATTACTGTGGTACCGCTACTACGTACACACATACCGTGGGTGGTGTATCAATATTTTTTGGCTCGTTTTTTTTATTGTTACGCCCCTACTTTATATAAATTTAAATATATTATGAAAAACAAAAACATAAATAGGATTGACTCTTTAACAGAGTTACATGGACATATTTAAGAGGTTCATTTTAAAAATATATTAGTGTTCAAAGCTGTGCCTCTGCTCTCTTTACTCTTACTGACCTCTTTATATTTCACCTGCAAGATAGTGACAAACCTTCTGTCACTCAGCTGAAAAATTTCTATTATTTTTTTAATTTCCCCATAATCATATTTCATTCTGTACAGAGTACAATATAAAGTGTTGTATTCTCACTGCCAATGTACTGAGTGCTCCCCCTCACATACACAGTCTCTCTCACTCTACACTGCATCAACTTCTACAACTACATCACATATAAATAATTAAAATGAGCAATTGGCATGCCAGGTGTAAATTTCTTTGTTTTGATTATCTGTCAAATGGACAGACAGCATTTGGAACTCTGTGTCAATGTTTAACAGAACAGTTTTAGTTGATGCAACCTTTGGTCACAGTGCTGATAATGTCAATTGTCACACACCTTTAAGATCCAGTTTTCAATTTATAGATTTTTCTTCATATTTCACATTACTATCTAGCAAAACCAAACGAAGGTTTTGTCTGACATTGGTGACAATACTTTAAGTGGATTAATGCATTTGTTAAAAAATTATGCTGTTTGGAATTTGCATTTCATTAGCTAATAAACACAAGAATAAGAAACCCAGTAACCCTATATTAGACTCCAGTATGGGCCTAATAGAATGTTGTTTGAGGACCAACGAGCATGTTTATCCACAAACGTGCTATTCAACCTTCTTAGCTTGACATGCCAATGACAGAGCCAAGCACAGTGTGACAGTCCACCAACACCTCTGTGTAAAAATGGGTTAAATTACAAGCTCTGCTGTCAAAACCATCACAAGCATTAAAAGAAACAGCTTAGAACACTGATAACATTCATATCCAATGTAATATAGCAGTGCTTATGGATTTCCAGGCCTGAAGAGTGAAGACCCACAGCACATACTGTATTGCTTCTTAATTTGACAACCAAGAAGCTCCCTGAAATGAATCAGGTGTGTTAAATAAGTGACATCCAAAATGTTCAGTGTTGTGAGTTTCCAGGACTGGAATTGAGAACCAACTATTTATAAGATCTAGATTCAAAATATGATGCATAACATGCACTGGTAAAAAAAAAAAAAAGTTCCAGAATATTTTATTGACTCAGATCAAAGTTTCTGAACACACACACAGTTCCTGGTGGGCCTGATCTTACATTCTTAGTTTCATGCTGCTCAAACATAACAGTAAGACAGACAGAGGTTCATACAGAACACTGCATTGTAACCATGGCGTTGTGTCCTCAGAAAGGGCATATGTAATAAGAAGTTCATATAAAACATTCACAATGCTCCTCCTGTGATGTAGCAGCTCCCAGTCTGACAGATGGTGCCAGTCAGATGATCCCAAAGAGGGAAAGTGCCAGTGCTTTCCCGCTCTCACCTAGGGGCACTGGGAAAGCGCATGTGTGTGTTTGTGTGTATGTGTTTTTGTATTCCTGTCAGATACCTGCACACTGAATCAACAGAAGAATCCCAATACTTATGAAGCACAAACTGTTAGAAAATAAAGGCTTGTAAATGCAGATCAACATTAAAAATGTATTTGACATTTAGGGATAACATCAGGAAATAATGGTTGGGATGTAGTTTTATCCGTCTTAATTTTACTCAATATGTTGTTAGCTAAACACTGTTCGCTGAACCAAAAACATTTTTAAAATTTTGATTTTTTAAAATACTTTAATATACTACATGTGACTTTAATATTTCTTTGTCAGGCCACTTATGAACAACCTCAAAGCTGACATTAATTAGTCATTTTCTCAATGATTTTGTACATTTCATACACCCAGAATTCAAGGTGAAGAATTTAAAGATGAAGAAAATAACTACAGCAAGTTTAAATAATTTCTCCAGGGTAAATAGCACTGTAAACATCATGTACAGTACACAGGCCTCTAGCGGTTCTGATCACACAAGTGTATCAGTAAACACTGAGCACATCACAGAACAGATCACAGAAGCCAATCTTTTGATTATGCAAACACTTTCCGATGTCAAAAAGATATTAGACTCGACCCCAGAGACAGCAGAAGAGGCTGAACATCAACTCTGTCGCCACAGAATCCAGAAACATCATAGATGTATCGTCCATTTCATCTCCCCTACTTTTTTCTTACAAAGACCATTTGTAAACACAGACAGGCTGTTTAAACATACTTTGCATTTTTAATATGACTGGAGTGGACATAATGTTTATCAGAGAGCAGTAATGTCTTAAAACAAGTGCTTTGTCCTTTATGACTGCTCTGCATGAGATTGTTCAATGACCATGGTAAGACCTTACCATGGTGAAAACTAAGACTGCAACATCAAAAACTAAGACTGCAACATCAATAGACTATACAATATCTTAGCCAAGTCTTTTAACAGCATTGACTGGTCTAAAAAAAGTTGCATCCTCATAGAAATTATATAACACAAACCCAAGCAAGCCACTGATCTAATATTAGCCATTTTTGGTCAAGTCAAGGACAAGTCAAGTCAAAAGAGGAATTTGAATGCTTATTTTTCAGAGCTAATACAAGGTGATACAATCATAATATAGGGAGAATACCAATTAAACAAGATTGTTTATTATCATATTAATAAATTATACAGCATCTTATACACATCATGTGATCAAAAACTGCAGATTGAGACAAAAACCTTTTATGGTTCTTAAAAATTGTCCTGAATTAGTGCTGGATGATAATTCGATAACAATAATTATCACGATATAGTTTTTTTTGATAAAACGATAATGACAGTTCGATAAGCGCTCCATAATGTTTATGCACTGTGCGTAACGCTGCGCAGGCATTTTGCAGCCTGCACTTCCAGATGCCGCACGCAGTATTAGTTTACAGCCATACAGTGTCAGTTGCACTTGGAGGAGTAAGAAAAATAAGCGACAGTGAAGAAAATGCACCGTCCACGACTAGCTCGAAGGTCACAGACATTGTTGACAAGAAAGGTCACTCAACTTCAGTAGTCTGGAGCTATTTAGGTTTCTTGAAATCCGACACAAAACAGAGCGACGTGCACTGCAAACTGTGCAGACGACTCGTGCCATCAAAAACAGGCAACACCACAAACCTGTTTCATCATTTAAAACAAATGTCACCCTTCAGAATACGAAGATGCTAAGAAATTACAGACCCAAACAAGTGTTGGTAAACGTGGACCATGTACAAGCATCAGCGCAACTGATGGAGACATCACAAAAGCAGTTGCATATTACATTGCAAAAGACATGCTTCCCATTAGTCTTGTCGAAAATGAGGGATTTAAGAATCTTATCCACGTTCTTGACCCCAGATACGAACTACCGGGCTGAAAACATTTCTCGCAGACAGCGCTTCTGCGGTTGTATACTGAGTGTAGGGAGACGGTAGAGAGGCAGCTGCAAAATTTACAATTCTTCGCTACTACCTCGGATATATGGTCCAGTCGCACATCAGAGCCTTAGCTGAGCCTTACAATTCATTTTATAGACGAAGACTGGAATCTTCAGAGCAAATGCGTTGAAACGGCTTACTGTCCTGAAGATCATACAGGTGAAGTTATTGCCCAAGGAATGATTGAAGCACTCAACTCCTGGGGGCTGAGTGAAAACAGACAAGTATGTATCACAACTGATAGTGGTACAAACATGGTAAAAGCTGCATCGCTCAACAAATGGACACGACTTCAGTGCTTTGGACATCGACTACACTATTACGCTATTGGTAAGTTTTAGTCTCCGTTTTTCATCTAATAACAAAAAAGTTATAGTAATAAAAATAATAATAACGATGATAAAAAGAAAAGAATTTTAAAATGATTAAATCAATATTGTATTAGTCATGTGTTCTTAAACGTTAGTGATTACAAGCAGCAATACTTAAAATTGAAATGTTCTTTTGTTTATTTTTTTATTTATATTGTCAGACAGCTAAAACATTTTACAAAATGTGTTAAATCAGCTGCACAAAGAGATTGGCATGCTGAAAAGATTGGTCTATTCTTATTTTTGTTGAATTATAAATATACTTAATCACTTTAACTTTGCATTTACAGTCAGAGCCATGTTACAAGTGTTGTATCATATTACAGTTCTTATTTTTTTATAAAAACGTTTTATATATTCTAATAATATTAATAATATTGTATTCTATTGATGTTGATTTTCCTAGTAATATTCTAATCTGTATTTTACCTCAATTGATCATTGTTTGGAAAGTATTTGTCAAGTTCTGACAATAAACCATAAATTATAATTAACTGTCTGGTTTTTCTTTCATTCAGAAATAAAAATCTGCCTTTAAAATCAATAGATATAAAGATTTGACATTTATTGTGATAATTATCGACATCGACTGATATGAAAAAATTGTGATAATTTTTTTTGCCATATCGCCCAGCCCTATCCTGAATGGCAAATGAATTGTTTTGATCATTTTCTGGGCCAATCACACAGAACAACACACTCCACAATCAAATTTACATATTTCGGGATGCACATTGAGAATTCCTTCTGATGAATTTTCAATGCCACTAGCTGACAGTCTGGGGAAACACTAATTATAAACTACCAAAAGTTTTTTAAACAGGAAGACAGAAAAGGTGGACAACTTTAAAGTTAAACATTAACAAAAAAATCAACAGTAGACAAATAGTGTGGTGTGGAAAAGTGGACATATATTTTTAAAATGTTTAATTAGAGCCAGAGAATATGGTAAGGATGTGATGTGTCTTATGGGCATTATCTTTCCTGTTTGTTCTTTTTTTTTTTTTTTTAAGTATTTACCCATATTCTGACTGAGCAGTCTGTTTGAATCCATAAAATGGCATGTGTTCAACACAGATCTAAGAAGCTCAGGCTTACAGTTCACATAACAGAGGGGCCGCTTTCATCTCAGCGTATGATTTCTAGAAACCTAGATGTATCTGCAGCTTAATCTGACATGCAATAATCTGACAACAGAACTTCATCTGACAGACAGACCTGAGTTAATTACACCTCTGAATTTCAATAAAACTGTAACGATAAAACTTCAGGAACAGGAAATCTACCCTAATTAGAGATGTTAAACAAGTGCTTAAGTTGTAGCAGATAGCAGTTAGTGAAGTGAGTGTAGCATGAACCCAGCAGCAGGAAACATAATATTCCGGACAGAATCCAGGTTGAAAATGTAACATTCTGATGGCAAAATAATACATAAAACATGCAAACACTCACAGAGAAACTTAACATTTAACTTTCAGGGCTCGCAAAATTTCAAAATCGCTGGTAGCCCTTCGGGCAGGTACTCTTCAGGTTTTGGTAGCCCGAAATTTAAGGAGGAGGATTTACACAGGCTGAAATACCTGCATAAATCCATGCTTTTTTTTTTTTTACACATGCACACACAACTATCAACGATTTTCTCTCCACTGCGCATGCGCTCTCTATGACGTTTAATCTTGCTGCAGGAGATTTCACTTATCACGTCAGGGGAGTAATGACTGACAGGACGAGCGTCACTGATACAGTTTCTTTGATGAATTGTTATGTTACTGTTGTACATCTTTTAAGGTACAGAGCTGGATTCTAGAGCATTGCTACTAGTCACTAAAACTGAATGAAGAACAAAATCTTGATGGTCAAAGTCAAGACGGTCAAGCATTTTTGGAGTGTGACGTTTTACCTGAAAGGCAATATATGTATAAGTTAACTTTGAACCTCGACTTTGCGGTTCGAATTGTCTAAATTATTGTTTTTCCTCTTTTGAGTCCTAAGCAGTGACTCATAAAATCCCTTTTTAAACAGGCAATCTATTGGGATCCTAAAAAATTGCTAATTAGGATTCAGGACCCAAACAGGAAGCGAATACATGAGCAGGAAAGTTATGAAGAAGTTAGATTTTATCCCCTACTTTTAGAAGGTGACATTTGGTGGAAGCTGCTTCCTAATTCAATTATTCAGTCCCACAAAATTCAACCTAGAGATCAAGACTCGAACTTGAGGGATTGACATCGGATCAGAAAATTCTACAAAAGTGCTCTGTGTTTTAGTTCTTTATTCAGTTGTCTTACACTGCATGAGGGAATTCAATCATCGCTGAGCTTAAAGAAAACACTATCAGTTACAGAATGTTCCCTTTGAATACAAATTCAGCATTAATACCCACTGTTGTTTCTATCATAGCCTAGCCATCAGCATTAGCATATTGTGAGAAGTCCTGAATACATAATTTCAGAGAGATAAAATAGCCTGGAACAACATTCCTCAAGGAAAATATTTTAGAATGCCCTCATTTACAAAGGGTCATCATTACCCATTCAAGTTCTTAATGAAATCTTGATTAGCTAAGGGGAATACGACACCAGCCACAGATACGTCATGCACCACTGTGTCTGCAAGTCACACCAGATGCAAAACAATGATAAAGATGTTTTTCAAAATTACAGCAAATGCAATATAGCCAACAGCATTTAAAAAACATAGTGAGCTACTTATATAGACAGCGTTATGGCACCACATGGCCATTCTAAGACAGCAGAATATAAATATCTTACTAAATCAGTCAGTGAGTTGTACTGCTGAATTACTAGCTGACTAATCAACCTTAGGGAACGTCTGAATAATTTACCTCTCTCTGATAACACTTTTTGAGAGATGTTTCATTCTTGTGTTAAAAAAGCTTGATAAATCACAACAATATAAAATGTTTAAAATTAAATATTTTAGGTTAAAAAATGTAATCTAACAAGAGTCAAGACACAACTAAAAGTCTTCCATCGTGTGATTTTGCAGCATAGCTTTACGGCGGCTGAATTTAAAAACACATCTTCTAAAAGCCGATTTAACCATGCAAACTACTAGATGCAAAATCAAAGTGTAAAAAAAGCAAAAAAAATATATAGTGACTGACTAATAGGTCAATGTAACCTGTTCCTAACTAGGTAGACTTCTCACTATGTTGTCAAACACAGCCAATGTCAAAATAAACAAAAACAGTTTGTCCGCTTAAAAGGGCACACCCCAGACGTCCGTCACTTGGCTCTGAACTTCAGCCGCTGTGACTTCTGAGATCAGATAAACTCGCTGCGTTTTATCCAAAAATAGTGAACAAGATGCTCTCCATACAGATAAGGTGTTCACTCACCAGTAACAGCGCGACCTTCTTTATGCTGCGATTCCCCATGGCAGACCAAAGAGACTGTTCGCTCACAGGGAGAAAAGATGGGAGTATTTGTAGGTCGCTTTCTATCAGCGCAATGACAGGCTTGTCGACTCTGTGCTTCGTGAGGCACTGTGATGAAGATGAGGAGGGTCTGTGCACTCTTATATTCCCGCCCCTTTTACTTTGGCTTTCCTCTTTGCTAAGAAACACACTCTGTCTGCCTCTTGGATGTATGCTCATGTATAGTGCCGGACTCCTAAAGTGCTAGGGCAGCTGTGTGTCACTGTTATTTGTCTGAATGACAACATTCTCTATGACCCCTGGATGTTTACATATGGTGATCCCTCAACAGGGCCAAAAGTATTTGGCTAGGCATAGAGGTACAGGCCTCGCAAAATCGCTAGCCAGACGTCCCGGGGCTATTGTGTTATCCAGTCGGGCTACCAAAATGTATTTCCGCCCTGCCCACCGGGCTATCTTATAAGGAAGAAAAATATATTGCAATGCTTTTGCATTCTGTCAAATTTGGTCGGGTAATTATGTTGTATGTAATTTTCGGGCATTGGGGAACCACTATCAATATGTGGGGTATTGAAATTGTGTTTAAATTTTGCAAGCCCTGAGGAACAGTGGTAATTTTCTATCATTTAAGGACCGAGCAGAATGACAACCATTGGCTGGAGATCTCGACTGTACTGTCAGTAAAGGCCCTTTCAACCAATCAGAGAGCGACACCTTTATGCCTGACCTCATCACAATCAAAACGCACACTTACTGTACAGCTGATGTTTTGCAGAGCATCACCCTCTCTTATATCCAACATATGTAGACAACCAGTCCAGTCATATAAAGCTCAAACTAACACTTTTTTCAAGAGGTTAGTGACGAGGTACAAAAGGCTGTATAATAACAAGGCCTGCTGTTTAAAACCACAGATAACAGTCGGACATATGGATACAATCTGCAGATATTTGTGCCGGTTACGGAGACAAAATTGCAGAATAGCTTTATTTTAAGAAAACACACTGTGCCGCTAACATGCTAACACTGCCCTTCCACACAGTAAATGTACATGTGCAATCATATTTTGATATTAAACAGAATATGATCATACTAGTCATAGGACTCTTACATCTTCAAAAAAAGATGTGTATTTTGCATAAGTGTATTTTGAATATTCTGACTACATGAATAGAGGAATATTACAATAACATTAAAACATGTAAAGACCTTTTACAGAATAGCCTTAATTAAAATCTGGAACTTGGTCTTAAACGCAACTGTGATTATTGACTGTGTGAACACCATGCCAAGTTCCTTGGGATGGCTTAAGCCACATACATCACAGGTCTGAGTGATATGCAGATCAAGGTTTAAGGAATAAAAGAATTACTGCATACCTGAGTAAAGCAATAATTCAGTCGAAAATGTAAAGATTTTTCATTATTTGTAGAACACAAGAGGAAACCGTCATGAAGCTTTTTGGAGCTTGACAGACATGGTCACTATGGACTATTGAAATAATCAGCATGTAAAATAAAACTTCTATATTTGTATTTTACAGACAAAAACAGCATGTGGGTTTATATATATATATATATTTTAACTATCTCTTTAGGCTGAAGAACTCCAGATGATCAAAGAGTTTAGACAGCTCCTGAAACATTCTATACTGGTTTTAAGTAAATAAAACAATATTTTACATTTAAAACATGCTGAAAGCCCATGTAAACCTCTGTAGGTACATGTACAGGTACTTAATTGAAAATTATATTTCTTAATTTAATTATGGATGTAATGTTCTGGTTTAGAAAGTCAAGTCTATAAAATCAGTTACATTTTGAAAAATACTCAGTAGAGGGAGACAAACACCATGGTACAAAGCCATAAAACTTCTGCTCACATATACACAGATGCTACTGCTATTGTTCATGTATGTATTTCAGCATTAAGAACCAAGATTCCTTTTAATCCAGTTGAAAAGGATAAATTTAAACACCTACCTTATTCTTGAAGTGTGAGTGTGAGCTTTGGTGCTGTTGTCCAGATGACGGGTCCATATTATCATTAAGGTCCGATACACTGGTCCTGAGGGAGGGAGAGTGGAGACCTTCCTCACCATCCTCTTCTTCCTCTTCAGCCTCCTCCTCTTCCTCTTCCCTCCCACTATCATCTGAATGCTCAAACTCATCACTGTCTTGGTCCATTTCCTCCTCCTCCCCCTCCTCTGGGCGGTCATCATCTTCCTCAGAACGATGTCCAGCCCCGACCTGCCCCTCCCTCCCACTGTTATTATTCTCCTCCTCCTCGTTGTCCACCTCCTCCTCCCCAGGATTTCGCCTACGTCGTTGTCGCTGCTCCTGCTCCCACATCCACTGTGCGCCTTTCTCGCCTCCGTTCACCTCGCTCCTGCGTCCTTCCACTGCCTCGCCTCCGGGCGGCCATGGTTCCCCCTCTTCTTCCCTCAGCCGTTCTCTTTCACCCTCTTCCTCAGCTGGCTCCCTCCTCTGTTGCGGCACCTCCTGCTCTTGCTCCTCCAGCACCTGGTTCATGTGCTCCGCCTGAGGCTGGGGTGTGCGGCCACTGGAGGTGCTGTTACCTGTCCCCACTGCCTCCGGCCTCTGCCTCTGCTGCTGGGCCGCCCTGCTGCCGCTGCCCCCCGACAGCAGATCCTGGTTCATTTCCAAAAGCCAGCTTGCTACCTCCTGCACCTTCGCTAGGCTGTCTGAGGAGGACAAGGATTTGGCATTCTGAGAGAGAAAAACAGAAATGGTTTAGAAAGAAAGGAGGATAATTTTTTTGTTTTGGGCAATAAAAAGCATGTATTTGGGCTACTTAAAAGAACTGCCCTCTTTTTGAAACCAGGAGCGTGCTGAAAATGAGCATGTAACTTTCTTTTATTCATGTTCGTGAAATTAAACAACATTTGCATCTACTCTAGGAAGGATGAAATATGAGTAGCGCTGAAACAATGGACAGCTCTCCTGCTTGGCAGTGGATTATCTTCGCTAGGTTTAGACTGGAAGCTGTGGCAACAGTATCAACACATGCACACATTCATTCACACAATCACACAGTTGCTGCTGCGTGTTCTCTGGTCTGAAATTTAAGGTTTACTGGGTTTTATTTATATTCTACAAAAACACATCAGTTGATTCTACTTGCAGTGAAACAAAAAGTTGAAAAACAGCCAGAGCAATGTTTAATATATAAGCAAGACTTTAAATTAGATTTTACAGTAGGGGCAACTCAGGATGGTTTAACAGAAATAGAAACCAAGGGACCTAAATATCCCGATGCAGGTTAGTACCTGGAATATATTTTGAAATGATTGAAATATGTATATTGTGATATGCACATTTGTGATACTGCAATGGTTGTAAAAAAAAGCAGAAACTGAAGGACGTTAATACTTCAAAAAGTTATTTATAGTCATAGTGCTATGTCGATGCATAGAGATTGGCACGCAAGTGAAGTATGTTTCTTTTCCCGAAAAGAAAGTGAAACTCAATTTACCATTTATAAATATATTTAAATAGAATGTAAATAGATTCTTAAGCATTATTATATTGATAACATTATCACATATACCATTATCGCATATCACATTTTTCCTTAATATTGTGCATCCCTACTGGTCTTTAAACAAACTAAAATAAGAAAATCAAAATAATAACTAATTTATGCCATTTAAATAATTAAGTAAATTTTACATTAGGGAAACCGCCATCTAACTGACAAATTACAACCACTGACTACCACAAACAGCCAGCAGGGGGTATCACTGTCTAAAAAATGCAGATCAGAGACAAGAACTTATCTATTAAATGTGTTCAATGAAAATAGTAAAGAAGGATTATGTTTGCCGGTCATATATTTATAATGTCCTTCAAACTTTATAAAATTTTCAAAATATATTTGTGATGGGCCAGTGAAAATGTTGGAAGGGCAGGTAAAAAGTGTATAAGTATAACCCTAATAGAAAATGTTTAGCTAAGTTCTGTTACCTCACAGACATAACAGAGCCAGTAAATGACCGTACAGGTGAAAGCAGGAATAAGCCGTATAATCCCATCAGGAGTGTGAGAATATGTGAGTCTGATAGAGAGCTGACTAAGATAATGAGATCACACAAATGGCAAGAGACATTGTAGTCAACTATGTTTGGACACAACAGAAACAAGATGTTAGGTCTCCACAGCAGAAGGCATTTTTGAAGTAAAACAACGTTAAGTCAAAAAGTGTCCTTGGACTTCGATTCATCAGCTGATTTTTTTTTAATAATCTTTCAACTAATCGTAATTGCTGTCTTTGCCTCTATTCAAGGCTGTCTAGGCAGATAAAAATTAGCATATTATTATCGCCCACTTTCTACAATCCAGTGATGTCCTAATGGACAAAATTAAGCATCAACTGGAAAAAAGTGGTCAAGTTAAATGCTGTCCAATATAAGCACTATTTCACCCCTCATTGTGCATCTTTCCATGCATGTGTCAATTAATAAAGCCCTGAGAAATTTTACCTCACTGTTCTTATAGAATGCTATAAAATATTTGTATTTTGGAAAAAAAATTTACTGCTCACCATTAAGAGCAGGTCTGAGAAACCGAAGGCCCTGTAGCATTGGGTGAACATATTTTATTTAACCAAATCCAATCTGAGAATGGGCAACATATGAAGATTGCAATGCATCACGGCTTTGAATAACTATAGAGCCAACAAAAAAAAATTATATCATGATCCAGATGCAAATATATCATATCCACAAATCTCTGCAGATTTCCATGCATCCATCCATCTATCTATTCAATGTGTTAGCTCCTCATAGTTCCTCTCAGGACCTGGATTAGTGTGTAATCAGAGTAGAAATATTAAGGCAGAGCTCTCAGGGCAATTAAAAACAGCAACTGATTAGATAAGCTTCTTGATTACTTAGGTCCTTCTTCAAAAAGACAGAATATCAACACACAATCACCTAAGAACTGATTGGAAAATAATTATATGGGGATGCCCTTTAACAGATGTTTAAATTTCCCTCCCTGTTGCTAGGCTGTGCAACAGAGGACTGTAACAAGCATGTTTGCCCCTTAAGACAAAGCTGAAACCAAATAAATGCTATAACTCAATGACTTCCAATGTCAGTTCAGAGACAAACGTACGAGCACACAGTGTTCACCCTGTGGCCTGGAGATCCTGGGCTGCTCTGTCATGAAGGTGTGGGACTATGGGTTAGTATTCATGTCCATGCTGGTTTATCTGTGCAACCATGTTACCCTTGGAACACAATTAATGTAGTTAGACTGTGCACAAGTGGATCAGATTAAGTGAGAGTACTGCAATCTAACTGGCAACACACACAGAGACATGATTACATTAGGGCTCATTTGCATTAAGAGCAAGAGACTGTTTTTAAAGTGTATAAAAAGCCTGCATTAAAAATAGTAATTTGGTTTGGCATGCTTTTCATAGAATGTTGTTTTTCTAGTTGTGCCACAAGTTTCTGCATTCCTCTATAAAAAGTTGAAATGCTGATTAAATAACTTTGTATGTACAGGAAAGTAACTTTGATGTACAGTGAATTCCCCTGTCAGAAGCTTATATGTATGGACTGATGAATTTTGGGGTGAGACTTGTAGGGGTTGTTGTAGAAAGACATGGTTGGTATGTGACGTTTTTCAGTTCGGTTTTTAATATTGTTATATTCCTATTGACTATGACAAAAAAATGACTGGTTTGAACTTGGTGCTGAAGGACGTGTAAAGGAAACAGTGTAAGCAATCAAATTCAACTAAAAATGAATGACAACAACATGACTAATGATTAATGAATACAGGACTGGTTTAAGTGATTCCACACAGGAGAAACTCAAAATGCTTTATAATAGCTCTGCTTTCCTCAGATGCTTTGATATGGAAACCTGGAAACGTTGGCTTTAGGAGAGAAGCATTTGGCTTGGCTCCCAGGGAATGCAGCCAGGCTGGCACAGCCAAGCAGCCTGAAAAGGGAGTAAGGTGCATCATTTCTTCAGTTATTACCACCATGTACACTTCAGCGGCAGGTCATTTATCTACATCTCACAGCACTGAGAGGAAGATGAAGCCAAAATAGGTTTTGGCACAGCCTCTCAGACAGAACGATAGCAAATCGAGGTAAATGGGGAAAAGGACAGAGTGGCGTATTATTGGTTTTACAATGTCATTTCCTGCGAAGCCACAGGACTGTCATCTCCTTTTGGACACCTCAGTTACAGGAAACATTATGAATGAACAGGAAAAGAGAGAAAGGAGAGGGCTGCTTTTATTAACCTTGAAGCTACCTGCAGGGCTTGCAAAACCCCTAGCCCGATGTCCCAGGGCTATTGTGTCATCCAGTTGTGCCATCAAAATGCATTTCCGCCCTGCCCGTCGGGCTATCTTAAAAGAAGGAAAAATACATTGCAATGCTTTTGCATTCTCTCACAAATTTCAGGTAATTCAGGTAAAGGTCAGGTAATTATGTTGTTATGTTGTTGCAGTCATTACGGTCCTCAGGTGGCAAGTGAAGTCTCCCGCAGCAAGCCTAAACATATGAAAAACGCTGATAGTTACATGTGTGAAAATAAGATGCGCATGTATTTACGCAGGTATTTCAGTTTTAAAGTGGAGAGCGATGCACAGATGGAGAAAGCTGATGGAGATGCTATGCCCTCAACGTCGAGTGGCATTTTCTTATCTGTGACTTCAACTGATATTTCAGATTCAGAATCTGACACAGATTGATTTATGTTCTATATTGTTTTGTCTCCTTTACAAATTCTTAGTTTTTACAATATTTAAAATTAATGTCTTTTTTATTTAGGCTACTTAAATTCATTTGGGGCTACCAAAATCTGAAGAGTGAAATTTTCGAGCCCTGACCTGGATGTGTCTTTTTTTGTTTGTTCTTGTTTAAAAGCCTAATCAAATAAATAAATGACAGAAAACACCACCTGATTTATTTGCTATTCTGTAGCCAAAAGTGGCAGAAAAATGGTGAACTGGTGCATGGTCCAGTTTTGCAGGACCAAAATAAGAAATTTGGATAAATACCTGCAACCTCTACCTTTTGAAAAAACAAACATTTCTGCTGAACGGCCCTCTTAAAAGCAATACTTGGTAAAAGTTACACACCTAAAAATAACAGGTCTGAGTTTCTGTTTTGTTTAAGCAAGAACATATTTGTTTGCTGGAAAAAAACTGTGGCTAAGACAGTGACCTTGAGTGGCCAGGCAGATCAGCTGAAAGACTCCTCTAGTAACTAAGCCATTAGAATATCATGCCGGTCTTCAGTTGCAACCTTAGGGGTTTTGTAGTTCAACAATCAACACCATCTTTCATGGGCAATGAATAGCAATCTCATGGAAAAGTCCCCATAATTATTCTTTGGACCAACAGTACATACTAGCATAAAGTTAGATTTTTTTTGTTTCATGGTACTGTGTTCAACAACACGATTAAGTTCTGCACCCACATGCACAAACAACCAAACATAGCAATAAAAATAATAAATGTAACAAAAACCTCCGTTGAAGTATCAGAATCGATTTGTTCTGCTGTTATCACCAATATTTAACTGCCTTCAATTGGTATTTCAAACACATTCAAATTCCTATTTCAAACTTACTGAAAACTCATCTGTCTGCTTTCATTGAATTTAAGTTCACTTGAACATCTAAACAGTAGACAGTCCAAAAACTCCAACTTATAGGGGTAAACACAGTTCTACTGATTTACAACCCTGTGGGGAAAGAAGGTCTTATTCACAAAAAGAGCACAAGGTAATTTTTAAATAGAGTTCCTGGCCAGCACAACAACTAGATGCAACAGTGATGTGGCCTGTAGCATTTAGAGACCATGGCTGAGTTAAACCAGTTTTTCTTCTATTTTTAATATGTATTCTAAAGCAGCCCAAAGGTTTTTCCCAAAGGCTGACTGTGTTTTCACAGTTGACTGAAAAACCTCACACACCAAATAGATAAACAAAAAGGTTTTTGTGTACAATTTTGTTTGTTGTGTCCCACAGGCAACATGCAGATCAAGTTCACCTGCAATAAATACCAGCTCAGAGCTGCTGGCTCCTGCAAAATTATAAAGAGTAGCTTTCTCTTTAGAATTTACTCAGCAAGTAGGATAAATAATTATAAATAATCCTAGTAAATATTTAGTCAACAAGTTTTGAAATAGCATCTGTCTGAACAAAGTCATGATAGGCAGCTATTATATCATGGACAGGGTAATAAGCCAATCTCAGCCACTGACCATGATTCTTATAAAATTCAATTGGTGACACTGCAGAAAAATTTAGTGCTTTAAACAAATATTGCAAATACAAATATATTATAAAGATTTCAATTAGTCTGTACTACTCATTTTCACACCCAAATGTTTTAAACAGTCTCCTTTACTCCTTTGACAAAACGCCCTTGGTAATGACAAATAAAATGTAGCAGATATAAACCTGAGAGATCTAAAACCCTCTGAAGCGCTTCTATCTGCCTGTGTTAGGTTTATTGAAATATCAATTCAGCATTCAGCCAAAACAAGCACTCTAATGCAATGCGCAACTTTCCTTTAATAACAGCATTAAATAAACAGGCGAGTTAAATCTATTTCTACTCATTGAGAGAATTAACAGTCAAGCACATTTCCATTAAAAAATGTAATAAATTAGATAAGAATATTTCTTACATATGTATAATATTCTGCATAAGCGATTACCAACAAAGCCTTTAGGGCACACGATTTGCCATCATTCCAAAAGAAAAGCTTAAAAACTGTGTTTTTGAATTTATGTTCAGCAGATTGCAACAGAAGGCAAATCATGCTTTCTGGTCTCGCCTACGTATAGCTCATTGATTGACGCCAGCATTTCAACAGTTCTGCAATAGCAAAAAAATAAATAAATAAATAGATATTGACTAAATGCTTTCACCAGTCACTTAGCCAAAGAGCTTGTGTATAGCGCAGGCTTTCTTTGCATTTAGGCACTTAGGCAATACTACGTGTCCAGCCGGCACCATGTGCTGTTGTGAATGCGTCTGTATGGTTTTGGCAAGCCACAGCACAGCTTAGACATCCACAGACAAAAGACACAGCTGTGTAGTTGAAGCACTGAGAAGAGCCACTCTGTGTTCAGGCTCTGTCAGGCACAAAACGCAGGCCAATCCAAGCACTTCTCAAACAGAACAAGGGCAGGCAGACGGCCAAGCAGACAGAAATCTGTTCCACAGAACATGCTGAACCCAGCCCAACGCTCTATAGATACAAGTGGATTCGTAGATCTACACGGATCTGCATTCACTGATATGATAGGAGATAACTGAGGCATGGATTAAAGAAACAGAAACATGTTGTGGCAAAAGCATGGATTTTGTTTGGGTGTGCTTACATATAATAAATGTCACTGTGAGACTAAATTCCGACAGACATATCCATCACTAGTAGTACAGGCACAACTGCCACAGTTGCTTTTTATTTTAAATGTCAATACCACACCAAGTTCAGACCGTTTATGAAAAATAAACTCATTTGTGGGGATTAATCAGTCCCAACCAAACTTTCTGTCTAAACAGTAAAAACATGAACACAAAAATAAAGAGCATAGGCCAATTTGTTACCATCCTGCTGAGCAAAGTCCAATGATTTCATGAGATGAGTCAATTATTTCATTACAAAAAGCACTTCAAAAAGTGATACATCTCCCAATAAAACAGATGTTCAGTATCTTGCAAGACCATGAAGCAAGTGCAATTTTTAATTGAGTTGAGACTGTGCCTTATCAACTCAAATCAAACTGAATGTTTTTCTTTTTACTGCCCCAGTCTTAACTTTAGAGTAAAAATAGTAACAATACTCTAATAAGCTTTATTTAGAGTTAATAAAGCTTCCAGCCAGCTTTTTTAAACAGCTTTACGTAAATAGCTTTATCATGACATGCCATGTTAACACGCAATATTAAAGAGGATGCTAATCTGCGTAATTATATTTTTGCATCTGTCTCAAGGAGCAATAGCAGAGTCAAGCTTGCATTTAGCCTGCTAATTCTATAAATGCGATGCTAATGTCTCGAGTGCCCTTGAGTGTACGTTTCAATGAGGATGGTACTAATCGATACCAGTGCTATGAAAGGATTCAGCTCGGTTTGAACAGCAGTAACCCAACTCTTTAAGATAAGGCTTTTCCGAGATGAGAAAAAAAAAATCTAAGGCAAAAGACCATTACTTGCCCACACAGCAATCAGAAAGCAACAACAAGAAAAACCATTGTCCTTTTCTTTCTCTCCAATCAAGTGCAGCTGAAAACTCCTTTATTTGCAGTTTTGTGATTACAAGAAAAAAACCTTGTGCAGAAAAAACTACCTGCTGCAGTTTGTTTTAAAATGAACATGTCTCACTAATTCCATGATCAATTACTGCACCATCTGAATGTTGGGGGGGGCACTTTTTGCCCTAAAAATTAAATGAATGCAACTATCGCTGCGGCTAAATAACTTTCTGCTGTCAAAGTAGGCTAATCTCACAATATACGTCTCCACTTTCCATTCTCAAAACACTGCAGCTTATATTAAAGAGTAAAAAAAGCTTTTCCCCCACTCACAGCATTTTATCACATTTGCCGGGGCATAAATATTTTCCCAAGATGCATCAGATCAATCTTGTGCAAAGTACCAGCAGAAAAGAGCCAGAGCTTTTCAAACAGAAAGCTGGTCTGTCAGTACCGCTACACAATCAGACTGTATTGACAGCAGGCCACGAATATGATAAGCCGTTACCTCATATCCTGCTTTATTCCAGTGTAAACAAATTGTTCCCTCCAATAAAAATCTTTTCACAAGCAGAAAACGAAAAAACAGTGGCAGACAGCCTTTAATGGACAGACGTCCATTAAGAATGTATGCCGATTCAAAGACAGTTCTACGGTTGTCAAGGTAGCAAGAGAGCTATTAAATCACCTGGTTCCATTACAAAATCAATTACTGCACTGCGCTTGCATGGTCTCTACGGTACCTTTAATGGCCAAACAACAATGGAGACACTACTGCAAGGTCAATCCTGCTGTGCTGATCCAGACACACACTGAACTCGTCATTAGAAACTATTAACAGCTCCTTTTCTCTGAGTACTTTTACTATTAAAAGGGACATAATCAAACTGCATAAGGGAGGAACATTATTAGAGTACATAACAGCTTTGGTAATACACCCCCATGTATTATGTCCATGTACTACGGACATGAATTACGGCCATATTACAAAGTTATGTCCATAACTTCAACAATGACTACGAAGCTATTTAAAGCAAAGTGTTCTTTGCAACTAAGCTACAGGACTACGGCTCAAGTTCTGGTTTCAGCAGCAGGTTACCTTGTGCTGAGGTGGGCAGCCAGTGGCCAGGCACTGCAGGTGCTCAGAGGTGTGGCTGCAGGACAAAAGATCTAAGCAGCAAGCAGAGCGTCCCAGCCTCTTCATCAGTGACGAGATGATGCTGCAACCACAGCCACACATTGACTTGCTCATCAAAAAACAAAAATCATGGAACAAAGAGAAGACTGATGAATCAAGCCCTGAAGGAGGAGAGGTTCTCAAAGCAATCGACAGCCTTTACTTCTAAATGAATCTTGGCTTTTTTAAGTGACAGACTGGAAAGGGAGCTTGAGTCACATGTGCGTGAGACAAGCAAACCAAACCACAGCTGCATGGGAGCAAAGTTTTGCCAAGGCCATGAAGAACTTAAAGTTCACAAATTGTGAGGTCTAAAGTCTCTCTTCTGTTCCAAAGGGTTCCTGAAACATCTGACCAGCTGACAGGAGAAACCTTTGAGGGGTCACCCAAGGACATTGTTCAGACCTCGTCTATTTCCTCTTAGCCCTTCCCTGTTGGGAACCTTCATGGTTTCTGCAAACATCTGAAGCCGTGCCATGTCTGTGGAAAAGCAGTGCATGAAGATGCAGTTGCTCCTGCAGATAGGTGATGGTCCTCAGATGGCTTTAGCACAGACATTCAGTGAATCTCTCATAAAAAGGCCACACACAACCCTCCCTGCACTTCCCTCAGCTGCTTGTGATAAAGCTGCATCTCTTCCGTCTCTCTCCCACCCCCTCCCTCACTCCAACACACTCCGCTCTTCCGAGCATCACAATGAATGCCGACTCTGGAAGCCCCTCCTTTCTGTCCTCAGCAGCAGGACTGCCCCCAGTTACTCACTAACCAGTGTCTGATGTATCAGGATCTGTACCTTCGAAAACTGTAACAGCTCTCAGAGTGTGTTTTGAACCGAATACTAACATGTCTCATAACTAATTTTTGCAGTATACAGAAAATGTATATACATAAGCTAAAAATTTTATAAAAGCATATATTGATGTATTCCAAAATATTTTATTTAAACATAATATTAACTCACAACATCTCAAAACAGAAATTATCCATATAGAATTCCATTATGTTGGTAGATTTTGATAGTATAATACAATAGAACAGTTACTGGTCAATATGTTAATCACAGAATGGTCAAGTATCAGATGATTTATTGGTCCACGTGAATCTTCCACATGGCCAACTACATTTGCTAAAATGTGCAGCATTTAAACAAAGCACAGTCTGATGTTGAAAACACAATCCCACAATGCAATCTGTTCAACTTGGTTTTGACTTTCAGTTTAACAAATTAACCTGAAGTGATGGCAATCACATTACTTAAACTTCCAAAATTAAGAACCTACATAGAGAGGTTACAAGGAAAAATTAACTACATCTAATGTTACTGAGCAACTCTAATTCGGCATTGTCACGACAGCAAAAAAAGAAGAGAGTCTTACAGTACATACCATGCAGCAAGTTCCTTTCCCATCCAAACATAGTCACAGTTCTCTCTTTCTGTTGCAATCGGTGTCTCTGCCAACGCTCCTTTCCGAGATTCAAATTAAACAGCAGATAACATCATTATATATATATATATATATATATATAATATATTATTATATATTATATATAATATATATTTTACCATGTCATCCACTGTAGGAAGGCTAATGAAAGAGCATGTCTTCTACAGTACACATACATCACAAATAGCATAAAGACTTTTAACTGAAGTCAGCAGGTCACAAAGTGAGATCAAGCTTACTTAGACGATTTTACTCAGACATCTAGGGAAGTAATACCACAGATAAAGGTGGTGACAAGCTGAGGGCCAGAC
>JAZGTJ010002447.1:27293-42323 GCA_036877575.1 Botia almorhae
GCCAACGCTCCTTTCCGAGATTCAAATTAAACAGCAGATAACATTATATATATATATATATATATATATATATTTTACCATGTCATCCACTGTAGGAAGGCTAATGAAAGAGCATGTCTTCTACAGTACACATACATCACAAATAGCATAAAGACTTTTAACTGAACTCAGCAGGTCACAAAGTGAGATCAAGCTTACTTAGACGATTTTACTCAGACATCTAGGGAAGTAATACCACAGATAAAGGTGGTGACAAGCTGAGGGCCAGACTAAATGCAGGTAATTTAAGATCAATTCTGCCTGAGGAACCAGGCAGATCTTCAGCCGATGGCACTGTGTCCTCGTCTCTCATTTTGTCTCCATCCCAACCTTCTCTCTCCCTCTCTGTAAGCTCCCTCACCCAGTCTCAAGCATCCAACCTAATTAGCACAGAAACAGAGTTCCCCTGGGCACTGTGGGAGATATGCAAATCACCCGACTCATCAGCGAATAATATGACAGTTGAAAAAGATATTCCACTGTAGGGATTGCACCATTGGCTGAAGGTTCAGAGGGGGAGGTTTTACAGAGGTGCAGTGATGTCTCAGAGGTGACCAAAACGTAGTTCCAGGCAATCAGCCAGAGGACTATAAATAGACAGAGCATAATAATCATGGCAATTCACCTTTTACCACAAGCCACAATCTTAAGAGGAACCTGTGTATTTTAGCTGTATGTGCTGGAAAGCAACTAATAATTATGACATGTGTGACACAGTGACACAGTGACTAGCAACTTGAGCTATAGGAACATAAATGGTTAAGAGCCCAATGACTCAAACAGAACCAGCAGATTTATTCTGCAAACTGACCAAGAGTCAATCATCATAAACAATGATTGCCACCTTGTACCAAGTCTGAACTAGTTCTGTCTAGAAAATGTGCTGAAACACAGTTGAATTTTTCAATCAACACCACCTGTTTCTGTTAGGAGACACTGTCGCTACAAGACATTCTATGTGCTTGCTCAGTATTCAGGAAGACAGGTGCGATCAGTCAAGCGTGTGGATGACATGCATGGGGGTCCAAAGCTCCAGCAGGCTGAAAATAAACTGCAGTTATTATTGCAAACTTAGGGGGAGGGACAGAACAGCTACTACTCACATTATGATTTGTGAGCCCACATGGACGTATTTACACTATGCGTACATGCGCATATAACAAACCTAGTAATGATAGAATGTAACACCTACTGTACACAAATAGGGAAAAACAGACATCTGAAGTATGCCTTCAGATTAAAGACCAATGCCCAAAAAGCATACATTTTTGAGACTAACTTTTGTGCTCCTATACCACTCTGTAAGGGAGAAAACAAACAAACACACCAATAAAATGCAAGCTTTCATAACCATGTGTTAGGAACTGCTATTCCAGATGGGTTGCATTTTGCACTGAAGCTTGGGCATGGCCAGAATGTACATTACTTTTAGTGTATGTGTGAATTATTGAAACTGACAATCATGCTCTGTGTGAATAGGTGTTTTTGTGTCACTCTATGTACAAATAGGCCTTAAGATAATAATGATATAGCATAATGATATGCAGCATCCAGTCACATTTTTTTACAGTGCATTACAGCAATGTGAAAAATCTTAGTCTAAGTCTAATTTAGATAAAATACACAAACACACCATTCAATGAATGTTCCAGGTCTTTACAAGTTAAGTTCTATTAACTGCAACTCCGCAATTTTGCAAATTACCACAGAAAACAATTGGCTTGTTCCATAGTTTATAATTAAAGACTTGTACACTAATGTATTTATAATGAATGTCTATAGAACAGTGATTCCAGAGGAATTCCAAACATATGCAGCTTGTTAATTTTGTTTGAGCTTATATTAAAGCTGCAAACCATAACTTGTCTCTCTATTGCCATCTCTGTTTGAAACAAAATTGCAAGTTACTTGCAAAGTTTTCTTCTTAATGTGGAAGGCAAAATTATCAACTGCTGTAAAAACAAGCTACAAACATTCCACCATTCTCAGTACTTACACACGTGATATAGTAGCTGGGTGTTCTTTCTGTTTACAGATGTGACAACTACACAAACGAAAGCCAAACTGATATTTCGCAGTTCTAGATAAACTTCTACTTATTTATAAGAGTTTAGTTGTGCTGTGTATCATGGGCTTTAACCAGTTAGTAAGTGACTGCCATAGTAATCTCAATAGTCTTAACATATTTGATGGTTTAAGTGTTGTTGCTTTGTTTTTAAAACCATATAATTTGTTTTTAAAACCACATAATTAAAAACTCAGAAAAGCTTGTATCAGCTAATAGCCAACTTAGACCTTCCAAAACACATAACCACTTAATCCAGAGCATGTCCTTAACACATTTCCTTAACCATGTTTGGTTTTAAAATGTGAGCAAGACGTTTAACAGCATAGTTAAGTTGACTGTCTACTGACATTTATACTTCCTTACTGCCTGCTTCTAGAACAAGGATGATTTAATAAATCCCTTAAATCCTATTACAGAATTTTAGTCCAGTCTCAAATATTATTAAACAGAACTTTTTAAAAGTAACAGTTTGAGATCCAGATTAAAAGTCTGGAGGTTTGGTACAGAGGGAGGGACGGAAGAGGTTAAAGAACATGCTGGGGTCCACGTACATTATATATACATATTGCTTTTTACTGTGTCAGCTCCTTGCTTTCACATCAATCCAGTGTGATCTCAGAGTGTAGATTTCATTGACAGAGTGAGAGAGAGTTCAACATTACTTTATAACAAGCAAGACAAAGGGTGAGAGAGAATAGATGACAAAAACAAATGACAGAATCAAGGAGTGAGTTGAAAAGGAAAATTGATGGATAGACTATTTATTAAAGAAAATGTGCCCCTTGTACATGCAAAAAACATCTCTTAATATCTGTATACTTATAAGTAAATATTTGTAAATTAGCAAAATAGTGTAATAATAACAATATTTAATATTACTTAATGTTTAAAAATAACTAATATCAATATTACGGGAGCACTAGACAGGATTTTCAGAGATAAATGTTCTGTTGAGCATTTTCAAATTGTAAAGGCAACTGCCACAAAAAATGACCTTTATGCAGCTGTGGCCAGTGGCATGTGGGAAAAGGTATTTAATAAAACTGTAAGGTAAGACTGGCATGTAAGGTCAACTTTATACTGACGCTGAGTGGTTATGACATGAAATGAATACGAGACTGCAGATAAGCTAGATCACAGCCACATATAAAGCTTCAGAAACATTCCTATATAAACAAAATCAACATCAAAACTCTATGATATGACTTCTAATGATTACCTGCCTGTGCCAAAAGCTGGCATTCTAGCTGGCATGAAAGGACACCCGCTGGACCAAAATCAAAACGAGCAGTTTGCGGCAGCTCAACAGCATGAGCAAGCCAAGAGCAGAAGGGGACCATTACCTGCCATTTATTAGACTGACTGTGCCAATATGCTGAGGCAAATCTGAGTCATTCCCACAACACCTGCATACACTGGAACCCAGAACCACCCTTATAATATTCAAAAATACATAAAATCCTGAGTTCTTAACAGCTCTCTATCTGATTCACTTTTTCGGGTCAGGTCACAAAGTTTGGAGTGTTCAAAAGCCATATCACGATCTGTCAAATAGCTTTTAGTTTTTGAAACCAGTGTATTACAAGCTAAACTGCAGTCAGTTGCTGAAGTTCAAAGGTTCTTTCAAAGTTTTGTCAGTTTTTTCAATCCATGTTCAGGCTTGAGGAATAATACTGATTACAACATTAATTGCACTGATTTCATTAAAAAGCAGTGACACAATAAAACAAATTGTCCGATATTCTCCTGTTCTCATTAAATTTAGAACAGGTGGGCATTTCATTACAGTGTCAGGCTCTCTTGTCTGCGGCTGCACAATGCTAATTAACCAGAATAAAAGTTAAGCAGGTTTATAATCATTAGCTACTCAATCGATTTCGGAGTATCACAGACAGCCAAGTCATCACTAGATATTAGATAGCAGGTAAACAAGATAAAGCAGATGTGTCTTTAAAATTGGAGATCACATTATATTGCTTTACTAGGGTAAATGGAATGCTCCAGGGAAATATAACTTTCTCTTTTATTTTCTTAGGTACAATAACCCACTTCATCATGACACAAAGTAAATGTTGGAGGTGAGCTTCCCTTCCTCCCGGACATTTACACCAGATGGTGTGTGAGCTAAGCTAGGCGGATCGTAAAAGACTCCAACGACCTAAGCCATAGACTGCTCCCACTGCTGCCATCATGCAGACGGTACCAAAGCATCAGGTCCCACACCTGCTGGCTGTGAAACATCTGCGGTTAGCACAACCAACAACACTGTCACGAGAATCTCACTTCACTGCTACATGTTGTAAACTACTACTATTTATACCGACCCCATGCAATTGCATAAGATGTAAACTTAATTCAAAGCACATTGCAACTTACATTTATTTAATTAGCAGAAGCAAAATATACATTTTCCCTTTATATATTGCGTATTATGTGCATCATCTGTAGATCGTACTGTAGCATTTTGCATTTTATATTGTACTGTACCATGAATATTCATTTTTGTACATGTATATAACTAGACTGTGTTGAACACTCTATATTAGCAAGTATATAACTGTGGTTAAATAAAAAAATGGATGAGTTTATGGTGGTTTTATGTTAAGTACTGCTTACAATACATGCCCTAATGCAATTAAACCTGAAAATAAATTTTAAATGTAATTCAATTTAAATGAATTAATTTTAATTATTTTGTTGTAAATCCAATTATAGATACAGGATGCGGTGTATATTCATACTAAATAGATGTGTAAGTTAAATAGGTGAACAATGTGAGTCAATGATTATTAAATTATATGAATAATGATTAAAATGGAAACAGCATACAAGTTAATTAAAAACACTATATAAGCAAGGTTTAAATGAAATCTGTACTTTAATCAGCTCAGTAGAACAATTACAGAACAGTAGTGAAAAAAATTAGGAGTGATTGTAAAGGTGTTTTTTTATTGTAAAAGTGTTTTAATACAAAGTTCTACTGAGCTCATTCTACAATAAGAAGATTTACCTCTGTGAATCTGATACTGCCCTCTAGTGGAGCTCTAGACCAAGCACTGTGTAACCATGGTAACAGTGAGTGAGCGCACAGCGTTCTTTCACCATAACAGCAGGGCAGGGCGAGCTAGCTGCTGTTTGACAAATGTATTTCCTGTTTTTAAACTGTACTTCCGAAACATGAATGAGAATACTGAGCGAAGTAATACAGCATTTTTTCAATGAACTGCAGGGAGACAAATGGACATAAAGGGCCACTTCTCAAAACACACTGAGCTAGACATTATTTGTGAGTGTCCTCAGAAGACTCCATTGGTGCAATAAAATGTGGTAGGTGGAAAGCAGACTATTGTTCTTCTGACCATCAGTAAGAGTGGTCAACAGTCAAGTGCTTAGGCCTCAGCAGAAATGAATGGGGCTCTGGACCCTGGGGCACCCTATCTCTCCTCAGACCCAATGAGTAGGCAATACCTTAAGTGGGCTACCCTCATTACAGGGCCCAGAAAACATTCCTGTTTGTGTCTTTCTGATTTGTGGTCTATTCAAATCAGACATTTGGTGAGATGGTGTAGTGTAGCAGTTCAACGTTGGTTGGCTGGTAACCAGATGACGGCTGACAAAGCTGGCCATGTGCCACCAACACTGCACTCACATAACCGAATAAAACTCTTAACTTCAAGTTACTCCAGGAGAACCTGTGATACAAGTGTTGACACCTTGGATAAAACTGTCTGGTGTCTGCTAAATTAATAGTTCTGTCAAAAAAATAACAGTAACACAAAGGCCTTTGTTGTACTGATAAAGTTCCTCTATTCAGTATTTCTTTCTCTTGGCAGGGTTCAAGAATGAGCCTGTAACTGCACAGTCATCTAAAGGTTTGAAAAGAGAGAAGTGTTACCAGCCTGTATTCTAATACAGTGATGTAACAGCAGTTATAAACTAGACAGTCGGACCGTGCCACCAGAGTTGCAGACTTAATGGCTGCAGTCTGTGGCCTCTCCGATGAACCACACAGGGAAAGCCTGAATTATTAAAGAAGGAACAGAAAAGACAATGAATGGGAAACACTGAGGAGGGTTAGTGTTGGATGACCATACCCGCTCTAAGGCGATTCTTAGTCAGTCAGGTCACTATAGTCGGGCAGAAATGCATGTAAAGAATATGGAAGTTCCTCAGCTTAAGTTATTTGTAAAGCATGACCACAACAGAATAGACCGATTATAATATAAACAGACATTAGGGCTGTCACAAAAACATATTTTCACTACACAGCTATCGTGGTCAAAAGAAAAAAAAATAACAGTACTATTATGGTATGTAATGAAATTTAAAAATATAATATATGCTTTCAGTCAGATTCTTCTTATTTTGCATTTTCTCTTTTCTTGGCCACTGAATTACACTCAAAGTATGATTGTAGGGAGGCAGAGAGGTTGTGACCATTGTGGCCATAAACTTTTTTAATTATGTGCAATTCCACCACCTACCATGTTGGAGTGTCAAACAGATCCCATCGCTGAATTATGATATTATCATGTGTAGCATTAACACAGTATCGGTAATCATGGTTATTAATATAACGATTATATAACAATCGGGATAGTGTGACACCCTAATAGACACACATGCATACAGATAATCATAAATGACAGTATAACATTAGAAGACACAATGTGTGTGCCAGTTTGAAGGATAAACAACATTTGAGGGTCTTTAAGAAACAATGGTAAGCCAAATGATGCCTGCATTCAGATTAAACAAAAAATCTTATCAAAACCATATTTTGCTGCATACACTGCATTCAGAGTTTATGCATTATTCATCACTGATATAACGTTTCATATTAGGAGACTGTCAGCCTTGCTCTACCCCGTCATTTCTCTTATGGCTTCTCTCTAATTTTCACCCCCTCAGCTTGGCATACCTTTTCAAAGAAATATATTATAAACAAACCAGTGTCCTCTAGTGGTCGAGCTCTTTAAAAATTCATCAATAAAAAACAGCCCCTCCATAACATATCCATTTACCTTTAATTTACAACAGTGTGATAAGAAATGCATTATTAAACACCTGCAAGACTGGCTAGGCACACAAACCCTCCACACACACAAACAAAGGTGGGCACAAAATACAATACATAAAATTGTTTATCTTGCAGAAACCCTTTTCAGTGTATCAATAGAGCTAGATTTTAACCACACAGAGAGTGGTCGACATTGGTGGGGGGGGGGGCTGGGGGGGGCAGCCGTGAACGTTCACTTCCTTGCTTCAACATCAGGGACAATGAACGGCTGGGTGGGTCTCCCCACCTTTATTTTCTTCCTCTCTTCTTTCATCCTGTGAAAGGCAAGACCGTCACATCCGCAAGAAAGCAACAAATGGTGTGTTTAGTCAATTTTACAGTTCAGTTTTATTTTCTGTAGCTATACACAGTCCAATCACATTTTCAAGTTACAGCAAAACTTCTTTTTAAAAAAACTCTGATTTCAATGTATGGACAAACAAACAAACAATGTTCCCTTTGATTATTGTCCTTTCTGAGAAAACCTAGTACTATTCAATGAATCCTTTTGAGAAGAACGATTATATGTAATTGTAAAAAAAATTGTAAAAGTAAATAATCTATTGATTCTATAGACAACTTAATTTAAATGTATAATACTTTAAATTTTAGCTTTGTAGCTTTCCTGTAGCCTGTAACTTTCCTGTAGCTCTGTAGCTTTCCTGTAGCTCTGTAGCTTTCCTGTAGCTGAGTGGTTAGAGCATGGTGTTAACAACCCCATGCGTTGTTAAATTGTAGCCTGTAACAAAATTGTAACTTTGTAGCTTTCCTGTAGCTATGTAGCTTTCCTGTAGTTTTCCTGTAGCTCAGTGGTCAGGGCATGGTGTTAACAAAGCCATGGTCATGGGTTCGATCCCAGGGATTACACATACTCAGAATCAATGTATAATAGTCAATAGTATAATGCAATGTAAGTCGCTTTGGATAAAAGCACCTGCCAAATGCATAAATGTAAATGTAGTAATCCAATATATAGGTACTGTTCTACTACATTAGATAAATTAACCAGCGCTGGGTAAGGCCTCAGTTCCATAAAAACAACAGATTAGGATGGTCCTCTGTTGAAACACTGTTAGTTTCAAATCTGAATCAAGATTTTCCACATATTTTCTATTTTGCCTTTTGCAAAGAATTTTTTTCGTCTGTGACATCTGAGGAGTGCAGCTTAGAAAGACTACTAATGAAACAACTGCTGTCATCTCACTGTGAAATACACACTCAGACTACTCTCCGAGTCTAGACCACGTTTAACAGACATAAATTGTGATGTAGTAAAATATACTGCACAACAGTCATTCTCTATTCAAGAATGCACTTGCATGAATACCACACTGAATTTGGAGAGCTAAAGCATGTCAAGTCCACAATACAATGTACTTACAGACACACAAACACAGAATCCTACTGAGAGAAATATTACTGTCAAGGAGGCACATTTAATTACAAATGAACAAACGTGCATGGAAAGGAAAGAGCAATGGGTAATTAGCTACTTTGAAGCAATTCACATTCTATTGTAAACCTAGTGCACCTCTCACCTCTCAAGAGGTGATGTAAAGAAGTTCTCAATCAGGGCTTTGGGTTACCAATGGAAACAGGAGCGACATGTGTGCTAGATGCGGCTACTTACGATTCACACTTCTGGAAGCTGAGTCCTTCAAGTAAGGTTCTCCACGTCTGGTCTCTGCGGATAGAGAAAGATAGAGTATAAGATCATCTAATTTCCTCTTTTTCTTATGAAAGATTTAAATGTAAACCCCTAACAAGAATATCTCCGCTTGATCTCATACAAACAGCTGCCTGGTGAGGAAGTAAATGTAATTGGGTTAGTAAAGAACATAACAGAAATGGGAAATTAAAAACATCAGTCTCTAAAAATGTGGCCTAGAAAGTTTGTCACTCACATATACACACTGCATTATTTAATTCAAGGAAATCCATATTCAAATGGGAAAAAAATAGTTTAAAGCAAGTATTTTACAGACCCATTATGCCAGATTTTCGAACAATTTTTGGCAGTATACTTGTTCTTACAACAGAGACACTTCCTTTCCAATTAAAGGTACAACACATTTCAACAGGGATTATATTACACATTGTGCTCGAACGAGTAGGTGTTAGGACAGACCCTGTTTGTGTCACAATGCACACCAACATACAAATTATGCAGGATATATGAATGACCCGGGTGAACTCCCATAATGCTTTTCAATAATGCACAGTAGGCATGACCAGAGAGAGCAGGGGCGCAACAACATTTATTGTAACTTAAACCACATGAAATGTTTTCATACCTGAATTCCCACTTCTACTCTGACATGGGAGGTAACATGGAAAAACAACTGCTTATTTAATACGTGACAAAGGCAGCAGAACAAGAGAAAAAAATGACAACACCAGAAGTACAGAAAACCTGGATGACCTGACCATCTGCATGCATGCCTTAAACTTTTTTTAAATTGCATGCAATTTCCTGAGAACCTCCTGAAGAAATTGCCTAAATGGGGGATTAAGACAGCATTGGCAAGACTAATAATAAAAATAACAACAGCCCTTAAGTAACCCTTGACTTGTTTTCTACACTTACAAGTACAAGTACAAGTGCAATAATGCCATTGTGGGTGTTTGTCTCTATTAGGAACCAACTCTGTGTGCTAAAGTTCTCAAAAATGAAAATGCTGACCCTGGGCCATCACACTATCCTTGTTTATGAGCCCTGCTAATAACTCTCCAATAAGATCAGTGTAAGAGATTGGGCTAGCTCACAAATGTCATTTGACCTATCGGGCCTGTGCTGCATTATCATTATCTAAGGTTTGTTGATCACGCCTTGCAAACAAACACTGCAGTAAACACTGTTAATGCAAAGTTAGCAAATTTAAATGTTATGCCAATGCTGCTACTGAGAGAGGACTCTTCAGTTAATATTTGATTTTACCCTGAAATGTGAAAAAATTGAAAACGGTTAAAAATGGGTTTGAAAACGGTTAAAAAAAATCTCTGAAACTGTTTGTACTTATGAGTGAAATTACACGTGTTGCGAATCCTCCTTTAATCACAGTATATATATATATATATATATATATATATAGTGCTTCATGCTGTGTAAACGCTCAAAAGAAAGTTTGTGATGCTGTAAGTTTACTTCTTTGTTTGTAATTAACACCTCGGGTTGTGAATGCAGATCGTTACATGTATAATGTTGATTACATGATGATGATGTTTAGCGTTCTTTTTTGAGTGTGTTAAGTCCAGCTAATGCACAGGTAAGCCCGCAAGCATCGCTTTCTTTATTATTCCTTCTGAGTGTAAAGTTTTCTTTGTCTTTTGCTGATTGTTATTATTACTGTCTGTATTAATAATACGGTAGAATTCTCATATTTCTTTTATAGTTCTTGTTCCTATATCTTAGTGCACTATGCCATACGTTAATATTGCTGACTAAAATGCTTCTATATTTCTGGTTTATATTTCGTATTAGTGCACTTTACAGGTTGTTTATGATTAATGTAAGTGGTACATTTTTAGAATGAACATTTATGTTGTTTATTCTTGTTGTTTATTTAGAAACTACCTCAAGTACACTAACTTGTGTATGGTCAACTCTTGTGCAATAAACAGCCAAACTCAATCTGATGACTCTGACTCTCTGACCGGAGTTCTGCAGAGGTCAATGATTTAATTACCAGTTTCAGTGGGCAATATGTAACAACATGGTTACAAAACCATTTCTGAGTTGCACGCACACTGTATCCAAAAACCTAGTGTGGGAAAAAGATTAAGAAAGTAGTATGAATAGCTTTAAGCATGCAAAGTAAGAGTAACTAGAGATCAGTAAGAGTCAATACTAAGAATACAAAGGTGGGAAAGATGTGCCACTGCTGGTTCTTTTGACAGAGTTTGACTAAAAGCAGAGACCAAGTGACTAAATAGTCCACACCACTTAAATCAAATACATGAAGCAACCAAGACTAGACTGATTAAACAAACCCTCAACATTCACATCCACCTAAACATACTTCACTCTGTACAAAAGCTACAGTATCAAGAGTTTCAAAATGTATAGTCAATATGCAAACTTTTAGACCTTGAATAATTTTGAAAGAACTAGTCTACTAGGAATATAGCCAACCGCAGACCTCTAGATGTTGAGAGCAGCAGTAAGTGTTACACAAACATAAAAACAATCACAACCTTGGCCCCCTGGCTGGGTTCTCACTGAACAAGCTATACTGGGTGTCTGGGTCAAGAACATCTGATACTTTTTTTCTCTCCAGAGAAGAGTTTGAGCCTTCCTCAACCACAAACCTGAAGAAATCCAGATGTGAGGGCAGGAGCCAGGAACATGTTTGTCTCTGCGCATGTACATGGATCAGTGCTTCCCCTTTTACATGAAGGCATTTAGTCAATGTGTAAATCCAAACACTGTTTGTGTAGGTTAAAGAAATATGCAATTTTTCATGCACATCCTTGTGTAGCAAACCTGAAAAGTTCCTTTCTGTTATATCTGACTTAAAAACAAGGTTTCCATTATCAAAAAACAAAATCAAATTACTATTTTTCCACACTCATATACCCAACCTAGTTCAGTCAACATTCCTCATTCACTTGAACAAACCCTCAGCAGGTTGTCATAATAAAGTTCATGTAAGGGTGTGAAATCTGTAGTGTTAGGTTTCTCCAACCAGCATGTTCTCACTATTGTGGAACAGTAAGAATTGTCATGCTCCAATATCATGTAGTTACACAGGCTATATACAAATGCCCAGAATATATGTTATTAACTAAAACTCTGGTTAATGAGGCTTGTTTGCCTAGTGCTACAAATATGAAAGTGAGCTAACAATCTAGACATGTGGCTTCTTCGTGTTGGTTGAAGGCACTTTCTAATTACACTCGCAAATATCCTGCTCTCAGACATGCAACGCAGATGCCTGAAAAGCAAAGCAATTTACATTAACTCACAAAACTGTCTGTCTGAGAGGGTGTCACTGTACCAGATCAAGAGCAAACTAAGTGACAAAACTGTTTCCAGATCAGAAGCACGGGAGGAATGCTGGCACAGCTGCACCTGGGAGCAAATCAGAGGAAGAGAACTGCATTCATAAATCATGGCAGGAATGCACTCTTATTCCCTACACCCATCCAACTCCTCTTCGCAGAGGTGTTGGTGCTTTGATCTGAAGCAACTGAGACCTGTTTTTCTCATAACACTGTTGGGGTAGGGTGGGGCAACTAATCTGAGATCAGCACAGTAGGGGGACTTTTTTTTATTAAAAGCAGGCTAAACATGACAATCTGTGTAATAGTATCAAGTCAAGCAATGTGGCCCATGGCACAGCTCCACAGTGAGGCCACCACATAGCTTTCCTGTAGCTCAGTGGTTAGAGCATGGCATTAACAACGCCAAGGTCATGGGTTCGATCCCAGGGATTGCACATACTTAGAATCAATGTGTAGTATAATGCAATGTAAGTCGCTTTGGATAAAAGCGTCTGCCAAATGCCTAAATGTAAATGTAAATGTCAAGTTGGGCCTGCAAGTGCCTACTCCGCTTACAGAGGTAAACAAAGTAAGAGAGACAAAAGAGGGAGGAAGGAATTCAAAACAAAAGGATGATATAACTCTCTTTTGTGCAACAACTCTGAATAATATAATCTCTCATTATTCTACACACAAAATTGTATCTACCCTACAGCTCCACTAGGAAATCAACAGCAGCAACACACAGATCATCGCAACATTTCAAGTGTGACTTAAGTCTAAAACCAGCACTACTACCTGATTTTCAGTCATTAATTTATTAAAAGTTGTTTGGACACACACTGTGTGCTGCCGCTTCCAAGTTCAAAGTTATCACTCCTGACATCTCAAAGACAACGTTTGAATTGACAGATTTGAATGACATTGCTGTGTGTTAGTGGGGCAGACTATTGCAGCCTTGGCAGATACCAATAAGATTCTATTCAAGCTGACAAATGTGCCATTTTTTCTCAGCCAATGCAAATTCACAATGCAAAATCCCAATTTTTTCCACAAATCGAATCCTTGTTTTACATTTAAGTAACACTCATTTTGGCAAGCTTCAAACTGCTTTGCTGTCAGAAGCTTCACATTGCTTTGGAATGACGCGATAAGCAACAGAATCTGAACCAAAAAATCTGAATTATATACTTTTCTATTCTTAATCAGCAAGTGTAAAAGAAGTCGGTAAGTGTGACACCCAACCAAAATGCCCTTCAAGTTATTTTGGGGCAGCTACTGGGACACCGCCTTAAAAATAAATCCTGACCAGAGTCAAGGTTAGTCATTTCAAAAGCAAAAGCCTTCCCTTATGATCTGGAAAAGGATGCCATCTCATTGTAGCGTCATGCAAGCCAGATGTCCTTTGAAGGGTAAATAAATTGAGGGGAAAACCCACACCAATGTGTGGTAAAACACTGGTGTATTCACAAAGACGCAAGGGATCCCATCTCAGAACTCTGGGTAGGGTATAACACACCTAACCAATCACATTTTATTAACTGAATTTTACTAGAAAGGCCTGGTTGGGTTTATCATGGCATATCTATCCTGAGATTAAAGTTAACAGGCCACAGAAGTGCATTAAGTAATAGAATGAGCAGATAACATGGTCCATTTCCATTGGGTCATCTCTTATTTCAAGACCCAGTCGAATGACTGATCAGAAAGACCCCATTGAGGGAAACTACACATTGATACTACACATATGGCTGTACTGCAGCAGTAGCTAGAGCTTTTCATGATTGGGGAAGTACAGATGTTACTCATTTCTATTTTGAAATGAAAGATCATTGAGGGCTATCAACTTGAGGGCTAGCTGGGGGCCAGTTGACACAGAGCCTAAGGCCCACCCCAATACCCCATGGGGGTGTAAATGGCACACAATTTTATTAAGAGACATTTAAATTTGTGAAACTTTTCTCTTTTATTTTTTTAAAATACATATTTAATGAATACATATACTGAAGTGTACATAGATAATTAACATTGGAACATGTCTGCTAAAATTGTAAGGAAATTTTAAAAGCAATTGCCACTGGTTCAAACATGAGTAGATGACAAAAACGGGATGAAAGCATTTCCAGGAAGACGGGTCAGAAAGAACTGCAGCTGAGAAAGTGTCTCATTCTCCATCTAATCTTATCAGCTCACTCCTTTGAGATGATCACCAACCAGATGGGCCAGCAGTCTCAAAAAGACATTTGTCTTCATTAGATCTCAGAAAATAAACACAGGCTCTGCAATCTGTTTTTCCTGCACAGACTGTGGCAAAAAACACACACAAAAGCAGGCGCACAGCAGCAAACGCCTCCACTCAATAACAGATACAATACACCTTGACACAAACACCCCCCGTTTCACACACATTCATTAGGATAATGGAACACAAGTGGTGAATCGCTAATAGATCTCAAATGCTTTTATCACTTTAAAGGTGTCCTATAATGCCTTTTTTTAAAGTCTTGATTATGTTTTTGCGATTATAAATAGATGTTCATGCTTTTTTCTTTTGTCTAAAACTGTATATTTTCAAAAAACATTTTACCTTTGTTCTACATCACCGTTTCCATTCTCATAAAAACAGGCTGTTGTGTTCCTGATTCTACAAAGCCTCTTCTTCAGAATTATGCAATGGGCTCAGATTGGTTAGCTGGCCCAGTGCATTGTAAGCCCCTAGTGCACTGATCATCAACTGGCGGCCCGCGGGACTGGATTCCAAAATTGTGAGGTTTAAAAAGAAAATAGTGGTCCACACTATTAACCCTCTGGTGTCGGCAAACGCGCCGGCGCGTTTTGAGGCATGTTTTGATGATAACGCGGAAATGAACGTAAAATGCTC
>JAZGTJ010002448.1:0-42323 GCA_036877575.1 Botia almorhae
TTAAACCTTTTCCTGAATGAAAAATTTCTTTATTATAAAAATATCCATAGTGACATATGTAGGGTTAGAAAAATCATATGTATAATAAACATACACTATTTGCATATGCATAACCTCATCAATTTACCATCCACGCGCATGTTGACACACTGCACACTTGCCGTAGTAAAAGTTGTCTGTCTGTTAAAGATGACGTGTTGTAGACGACTAAGCATGATTTACTGATACACTGATTATTCACTGACATGAAACACTGCTGCGCTTGATCCATGTTTAAGATTTAACTGGGTGTGATAGCTGCTCGCGATCAGCTGTCGCTGTACATCATTTAAACCTGAGGAAGCAACAGAGGCCATGTTACACACACACACACACACACAGTCTGTTTTTAAGATTGGGGCTTTCCATTGTTGCTTGTTTTTATATTTAGATTGAATTAAAACATTAAGTCGTTTTCCTTGTAAGTTGGAAGGATGAGTCGTGAAGTTCAATTTGATTTATTTTTATACATGATTTTTAGCAGCATGTTGTTCGTTGCACATTTTGAAAAAGTTTTGAAAAGATTTTATCTATCTTTTCAATTTTATTATTTTAAAAATGTGTTTTTTCTTATGACGACCATTTGCTGGTCCTCACAACGCAGACAAAATCAGGCCCACACATCTGACCCATACATTTCAAAAGACCCCTTTTCTCACAGACAATACGTAAGTTACATTTAAATCTAATGTCTTGATTTGTTATTTAAGTCAAATCAAAATCTTATTTTATATACGGATGTACTTTCCATTGTTTGTCAGCCCACAAGCAGTAATCCAGCTTCGTCATTATTTGTTTACTTATCTAAGCGATTGTTTGTTTAGCGTTGATCTTGCATTTTACGTGACAGAGCGGCATTAGGTAAACAAATGACCTCTCGTTCACCATGACGACGCCTCCGGTACATGTCGACAAAGGAGCTCATTCGCTCATACCTCGTGATTGACATCAAATCCCCTTTGCCCATTTTTTTCTTTCTTCTTATCTGCCCCCCCAATCAGCCGATTGTTCTCCACCCACAGATAATCAGCACCCTAATGGCCGTTTTTGTTGTGTAAGCCTGTGTGTCTGTCCAAACAGAGTTCTCATTAATGAAACTAGGCTGAGGTCTATTGTGGGTTGAGGGTGAATCAAAGAGAACGATCAAAGGTCACCTCCGCCATGGAGGAACTGGAGAGTCTCTGCACCTGTGGGCTGCATCTCATGATTTTCCTATCCTTCGCAACTCCCGCGCTTCCTGTGAAGTCATAGCTGAGCCGACCTGCCTTAATTCGACCTTTTTTTTTCAGTACGATCGCTTTTTAACCCCTATAAATTTACCGCCAACGTATCGTTTTGTCATCTATAAATCTTCCTATATTTAAAGCACTGGTTAATTGCTAGGTAACCGGTATCCCAGCAACATCGGAATGCTGTCTGACCAGCGAGCACAGGTTTCACGCCTGGTCTCTCTTCATGAAGTGGCCATTCTTTGGCATTGCTTTGCCCTTTGCAGTTTGATATAAACACCCACATGAGGGCTTCACAAGTGAATTTGCCTCAATACCTGGATTTTAATTGGACATTAAGTGGTAATCCAGCTGAGTACCAAAACACAACCGTCCTTGAAACCAAGCATTGACGCATATTGATAATAAAATATTAGTTCCTTTTTCCATAACTTTGCAAGCTTTGAAAGTCATGATCATAATGATGCGATTATTATCATGAGCCTCATAGCGTCATCAGTTAACAAAATTAACATATAGCCTGAATGGAGAAGCTGCTGATTTTCGGTTAAAAAAAAATTGGGCAATAATTAACTGCACAAAACGAGTCATGTGTCATTAACTACCATCAATGCAGTCTGGGCTGTGTTTTTACTTTCATAGCTGTGGGTTTGTTTTCTTTTAATAAATAGTGTTATTGTAGCACATGCTAAAGGGCTTTATAATGGAATTCCCCATCAAGACCTGAAAGTGAAAGTCATAGTCATTCTGCACAGTGTAAACATGCTCATGTTTGAGTATCATGAACATTTAATGGACATTTCTCTTTGTCTCTCTCTCTCTCTCTTCTGTCTCTAGACTGTTCAGTTTGTCCAAGGGATCTTTGTGGAAAAATATGACCCCACAATAGAAGACTCGTACAGAAAGGCAAGTCCAATTCTACATCATTTTAAGCTGTTTATAGGTGCCAAATCGTTCCAATGTGTGTCTGATGGAATTATACCCAGAACATTTCCAAATGCAGGAAATGCCATTACAAATACTGCTGCTATTACAAATGTTATTACAGCCTGATGGAAATGGTTTCAAATAACTACAATTACATATTAATACTTTACACATCATATTTAATTTGAAGTGCAAATTATTATTATATTCCCAAATGATTTAACTCTTGACTTGACACCTTGACATAAAACATCTTACCCCTTATAATGTGGGCTAAGTGGTGTTACTGAACCAGTTTTAATATTTTAATGACTACATGTGTTGAGGTACTTTACGTTCCTTTACGTCCATCGTTTATCCTTGCCTCCAGTACAACTTAAAATGTGAAACATCTTATCTTGATTTCAGTAATACTTCTATAAATTATTTTCAGTTTTAAACAGAATTGAGTCAGGAAGTAGTCGTTCCATTGTCCGTCTGATGGTTTTCACATTCATAAGCGATATTTAAATCCACTTGTGTTTCCAGTCACACACACAGTATCACACGTCAAAGAACACATCAGAGTGTTCACACATCCACTTACTGGATGTTTCATCGTGACCAGAGTTCTGCATTTAATAATGTTTATATTTTAAGGGCCTCTGTTCAAGGCCCTGAGACAAAGACTTGGTCTAAAAATGAACCTAGACTTAAACAGTGAAAGGAAGTTCCACCATGACCAGTACTTCCCTAACTCAGTTTTGCTGGTGTCCCATGGTCACTTCCTGTAGGCCGGTTTACCAGTATTGACGGACAGCACCATATTTCATTCATGTAGGTAAAAATGAAATGCTAGGCCTTCATATACAGGGGCTCCAGAAAGCATTTAGACACCATGTATAAAATGTATTAAAATCTTTGATCTAACAGGAAATGGCTTTGGAATCTGGAGGTATCATAGTCTTTCTGGTAATAGACCCCATAGTCTTTCTTTAAATTAGTGATTCACACAAAAAGTGTGCCGACACCTCAATTAAAGACAGCAAGAAGTTAGCAGTGCTGAAATGTGCCATGGTGAGCACTGCGGGGGGGTGAGTGTGCTCATAAACAGCACAGGCAAATACTTAATTAGAGGCTGTGTTTTTAATGATGCAGTTGCTTATATCAGATGTTTGTTGTTATGTTGATTGTCTGAGTCTCTTCCTTTGCAGCAAGTTGAAGTGGATGGACAGCAATGTATGTTGGAAATTCTGGATACTGCCGGAACGGTAGGACTGCAAAAACAAATGAACAAATGACCTACCATGACATCTCATTGGTCCAATTTCTGCTTCTTGTTATTGTACAATTAACGTGAGATACCTTCTGATTGGCTGTGATTTGTTTTGTGAACAACTTCACAATGAATTGCTTGTCACATCAGAATTATTAATTATTAATTAGAATTATTAATAGAATTTTTCTGCAGAAATGTACCAAAAGAAAAGTGTCTGAAGTTGTCTAGACTCAAGATCAGATTTTGTAACCCAAATGTTATAGGTTCAAACACCAGAAAGGCACATTTACGCTCTGGAGTGTTGCCACATGCCTCATTATTCCCATAAGCAAATCACGTAACCCCTGCTTGATCTTGTTAAGCTGTCCCTGTGCTAAGTGTCTGCTAAATAATGAATAACCATGCAGGTGCAGGCATTTTAAGAGCGATTGTGACCCCTAAGAGGATAAGGACGTATTCCCTGTTTCGCAGTCCCCTCGTTCCACAACTGATGACAGATGGTGTATGTTGTCCCTGGGCTTTCTGCCTCAGAATCGAGCCATGGTCAAATGAAACCGAGCCAAAGTAGCTGACAATATCTCTGTCAGAGATGTGAATTACAAATTAGCTACTTGGCTACAGTTTCTGTATGGTGGGACTAGCACTGGCTTGACTTTAAAGCTGACGGGGTTGAATAATTATTAAACCCAAATCCTGCAACAAAAAGACAACGTATTGCACACTCTAGACATAATCTTAATTAAATCCTGAAACTGGGTCAGTTAACACCAAATCACCAAATAAAAGAGTGAGTTCTAGATTAATCTCAATCAGTGGGTCGTGGCCCAACAATAAGCCCAAAAACATGTCCATTTTGATAAGGTTGCAGACAGCCTGGAAAAACAAATAATGAATTGCTACAAAACGCACAACCGTGCCTAGTTAGTATAGCAAACAAAATAGCCTTATCAACTATGAAAAGGGAGGGAAAAGTGCTTTCCTTATCTTTCATTGCTGATGTCAAAGGCCAGAAATCCAGTCACTTGTTAAGAAATCCAGAAGCTAGCACGTAGTTTTATTAGCTGTTGAGAAGGAAACCATACAAATTCATGAAACGTTTAAAAACTAAATAATTGCACTAAAAAGCAAGTCTGTTTGTTTGTTATTGTGACAATAAAATGTCATAAATTACTATTTAATGTGTTTGATTTTAAAAAACGTTTAATGTTTTTAATAATGACTTAATAATGACACTGTCCCCAGTTGAGCTTGGTAAAGAAACAAAACCAGGTCAGATCTTCTGGGTTAATTAGCTGGCCTAAACCAAGTAATGAAAGCATGTCTTGTTCAAGTCTCATCCTGCAGTTATCGGCAACCAGTACATTAGTATAGCATTATTTCATTCACCGCACCCTTAACTGTACAAAGCTTAAATCCAAGTGGGTATTTATGCATCCAAGCTTGTGTCCATGGACTAGTTCTCAACAAATCCTACCTCCATGCCCACTCACTAGCACTTTTAATGAGCATGACACGGTCTTGTCCTCTGTAGAGCGAGATCATTAGTTTTCCCCCATAGCCTTTCTTTCCTGTTACTTTTGACAACCATTTTTGCTTCCTGTGGGTTTTAGCACCTCTGAGAACATTCGGTCCACTGACCCAGAGGAAACAAAAAGCAGCGAGTCAATGAAGTGCCTCTGTCCTTGTTAACTTCACACCTTAAGGTCACTTGGGCTTCAGGTCATAGCAGGACAGGAAATGACCTCATGCAAAGTATAGACGAGACAGTAGCTGTCATTGTGCAAAGACAGAACAGAAAACTGGAAAATATCCCCTTCGTGACATTTCGCAAGACAAAATCGTTGTAGCAATGGCGTCATAGCCATTACTGTATTTACACGTTCATTTATACCGTAGGTTGTGTCCAAACCAACTCACTCGACACATACATAGTGAATGTCACGTTAGCCAAATGAGTAAATCCAGACGCAACCGTAAACACTGTCACCCTTTGTGTATGTTAACTACCGTCACGTACCAAATAAAAAAAATAACGCGACTGACCGTTTAGACTAAAGACATTCCCAACAATCTGATGTTAATCTGATTCAAACCACCTTATTATGCGATTTGAATCTCGTCTGATTTCATGTTTTGTGTTTGCCTTCCAGTCTATATAAACAACTAAACAGAATTTAGTCGGCTATGCCAAAAACTGGAAGCCTGTCTGAATATGCTGCCTTTGATGTATAGAAATATGAGTGTTTTCGAATTACACAGAATTCCGTCAGTAGATGAGTACCACAGATCATCTGTATGAGAATCTCTGTATGAAAAACTGTCTGAAATCTTTGTTCTTCACTCAGGAACAATTCACAGCCATGAGGGACCTGTACATGAAGAACGGCCAGGGCTTTGCACTAGTATACTCCATAACGGCGCAGTCCACCTTCAACGACCTGCAGGACTTGAGAGAACAGATTCTGCGGGTCAAAGACACGGACGACGTGAGTTCAAGCTCTGTGTTTGCAGCTCTACCTGTTGTTTTCATTTGATGGTTTCGACACCAGTATCTCCTTTAAAACAACACTGAACGGTAGCTCCACGCACCCACCCACAACCCTCACGCTCTGCGACATTATCAACATGGGTGACCTTTCTGTTGGTGGAGAGGTTCATCTATGCTGATATAAGTAGTGAGACGTTCTCTACAGTAGATACTGTAAATACAGTACGGTACTGTACAGATGATTAAGAAAGAACAGTGTAAACCAATGTCAATCTGTTCCTTATCCTCAGCTTACCCGATTGAACACAGGTTACACAATTATTTGTTCTGCTTAGCCACCTGCTGTGTTTGCCATTGACGCAGTATGCGTTTCCTTGTCATTTCAAAACTGTCGGCCAGAAATACATGTAAAATGTAAAAGCAGTGTCATGTAGTTTCAGTTCTCTCTGTATCTGTTAATAGTTGAAAGTTGTGTGTGAAATTTTAACCGATCTTGCAGTATTTTATGCAAATAGGAACGTGTCAAATCTCACTGTGGCCAGTTTTTCCCTTTTTTTGCTACATTTGTTCTCCGTTTCATTTAAGGATTTACAACAGCTGTTGCAACCTGTCGCATTTATGAAGAACGTGGTTGCTGCATATGCCCGAAGTAGCTATTAATAAACAAGTCCAATTAAATTTGTATATTAAGTTTTAATATATTATAATTTTGTATATTAAGTTTTTTAATTTGCAAGTAATTTTTACTTGCCTTTTGCTGTAATAACATTATTAGTCTGTATTTATTTATTTATTTACTTTATCTTAGTCTCTCTGGTGTGAAATAACATTTTCACTTTCACCTAAAGCATTTCATTAAAACCTGATTTTTTAAAGTTATTCCAAAAGGAGTGGTTCACCCAAAAAATGTACTTTTGTGTACTTCCAAGCCTGTTTAACTTACTTTCTGCTGTGGAACAAATTAAACCGTGATTTAATTTTAGAACTATTTACCGGTTTCTCTGTTCCATTTAATTACAATGGGGACTGGAGCTTTAAAGCTTCAAAAAGTATACAGGTTTGGAATGATATGACTGAATTGTAATTTTTGGACAAACTTTAAATGACACATATACATCTGCAAAACTTGTCAAAAATCATCTTCAATCATCAGGCTTAATTGCTTTACCGACCTGATCCAATCTCTAGTAATTAGTACCTGTTGCTAATGAGATCTCTTGTGTTCCAGGTGCCGATGATCCTGGTGGGTAATAAGTGTGATCTAGAGGATGAGAGGGTGGTCGGTAAAGAACAGGGCCAGAATCTCGCCCGTCAGTGGAATAGCTGTGCTTTCCTGGAGTCCTCTGCAAAGTCCAAGATTAACGTCAATGAGGTAAGCATGAAAATGACCCTTACAGACAAACAACTACCAACCCCCCCCCCCATTACCCATAATACTTTGCAAAGGTTACATTTCTGTTAATGCCAAATTGTTGTAATTTCAAAAATTAGTCAGAGTAGATGACTTGCTTGATTTGAACAATGAAAAGTTTCATTGTTCAAAGATTTACATTTGAACATTTCCTTTGATTGACATGGAGGTGTACAAAGGGATTAAAATGGGCCAGAACAATCTGAAACAAAAGGCAAAAAAAATCAATATGAAAAATTTAAATGAATGAATAAGACTTTATAGTTTGATAGGACTGTGTATTATTCTGTTCCATTTCCTGTATGTTTTGTAGACCAACATTTATGCTTTAGGCATATTTGTATATTTAACGTATTTAATTTAGAGGTAAAGTACTAAGGATTTATAATTTAGTATTAAATACAATTTTACATTTAATATTAATTTAAAATAACAGCTTTTTAATATTTACATGCATATTTACATTTACAATAGTGCATTTGACAGATCCGTTTAGCCAAAGAATCTTTTTAAAGACACAAAAAAAATTGAATATAAAAAACACAAGTTTGTGTGTTCCTTGGGAATCAATCCCATGATGCTCTGCTAGCTGAGCTGCAGGAACGGAATGTTTAAGTGTCCTGATCACTGAATTGAAACTCCGTTTCAATCGCTTAGTCCCTCAACATTCCCTGAAATTCCCTGGAAACGCATTTTGTTTCGTAAGTAAACCTACACTGGCTCATGATATTTCCTCAACCTTTTCAAATCAGGTCAGGCCTCCTTTGTCTTCAACATGCCTGTGGTGGCGTCACCATGGAGCTGTTCTTCTCTGCTGAGGTCTCAAAACAGTGTCATTGTCAGCTAGTGATATCTCTCCACTAGGCGTAGTCACACATTAGCGAGAAAGCCAGTGAGCTGCAGCGGCCCAACACAGAGCTTCCTATTGTGAGCAGCGTGACTCTGCCGTGGCCTCTGACTACACGACATAGAGCTGCTTTGAAATTCAGTCTGTCAGAAAGTACGGTTTGTTACAGTATAATGACTACAGTTGCTTGGTTCTCGGTATGAGTTGAATTATATAAAGCTACTGTACTGCCCTGGAGTTAATTTACACCATATGGGGTTACTGCAGGGCAAAGGGTGACGGTTCGAGATCCTCAGCTTTTTTTAAGAAGCTTTGGCTTTGCTCCAGGATTATTCATTGGTCAAGGCACAGGCTTTCATCATCATTAAAGTCTAGTGACGGACTGTCCTCTCTCTTCAGTGAATCTCAGATATCTGTTTAATGGCTCTGCAGCTAGAGCTCTTTTAATAAGCTAATTGGGGAAACCTCAGTTGCGAGTGACCTGTAGATTCCTCTTTCACTAGATTCCTTGATTCACACAGTGAAACTCTTCGTGTTGAAGTTCTTGAACAGTATTAATTCCGATACTTCCTCGTGTTACACAAAGGGAGAGTTTGTCTACTGTTTGACCAGTGATGTAACGGGTAAAACACACACCACTTGCCCTTTCATCCAGGTCTCACTTTTGAGGACAATCGTTTATGTTTAGATCTGTTTGTATGATGTATGATGCTTTTGGAACTAAGATTGGCCACCTCGCTTTTTAAATAAAGAAACCTGCTCTTCAAAAATCAGTACTGGGCATTTAAAAAGTCAATACTGGTTGACAGCTGCTCTCAGCTTCCATTTTCGTTCTTTTCCACTTGTTTTATAGAAAGACACTTTAAAGGAGAGACGGCAGGTGGATTTTTAATGAATGTAGAAATGCCAAAAGCTAATAAGAAACGAGAAGCAGCCGTCCAGCCAGGACTCGCTCTTGAAATTGCTGCTTTGCTCAGAGCTTTTTGTTTATTGGCTTCTCGTTCAATAATTGTAGGAAACGAGCCATTATTGCGGTTAAGGTAATTAGGTAAATGCATATACTTCATTATGTACGAGTTTGCTGCGAGTTTGCTGCTTTGTGATGATCACAGAATCGAATTGTTAATGTAAATATCTTTTGGTAACATGCATCCTGTATTTCTGCAATCTGCCTGTCTGGCATAACTGAGATCATATGTTCTTATGTATGAAATCTTCTGAACTCAAATATAAACACATGATGGCGGAAATCTAACATCTAACTACAAATGCCTTATTGTAAGTGTTGTCCAACATCAATACAAAACACCACGTTTTTATGTCAATTACAATCATTTACTAGGGTTGATATCTGAGCAACATCCACAGCTGTAAAAGCTGCAGATGTTTAATGGAACTGATTGATGATGCAGGAGTTGTTTTCTCCTCCACTGGGAGCTGAACATCTGTACAGAGAAGCATCAAGACCTTCAGCTGAATGATTTCATGGTGCTGTGTATTTCGTTAAGGAACAATAAGACTCAAGCACACCCATTTCTTTTGTTTATGAGGACCACATTTTGGCCTCTGGATGTGTTTCGAATTGCGATGCGTCACTAGAAATGTGATGTTTTTAATTGTGAGATTACTCCCTCACAAAGCACTGTGAGGTAACCGGCCACAACATGTATTAAATGACTGTTCGTTTTCTTGGTTGCTTAGTTTCTGTTTTTTTGTGACGTTCCATTGGGTAGCCACACTTTTCACACTGTGAAATCTCATTGGTCGGAAATTCCTGTCCTTATAATGATACATTATAAATTAAATTCTTTTGTTCCTTGCAGATCTTCTATGACCTGGTCCGGCAAATCAACAGGAAAACTCCAGTACCTGGAAAAGCACGCAAAAAGTCCACCTGTCAGTTGCTCTAATATACAGCTGTTCTTTTGCTCTGAGCCAGGTAGGCGTGCAATTGGCTGAGCATAAATGATTGACAGTTCATCACAAACCATGTTCTAAACAGTGGTGGAAATGGCCAAGATTCATTGTGGGGCTCTGAGTTTACATTTTACATACTTTACATATTTCCTGGTTTTAAAGCTTTAGGTTTAAAAGGTTTTTAGGTTATTTTGTTGTATTGATATTAAGAAGAATATTGACCAGTAGTTTGTAGTAGTCAAATAATAAAACAAATACTTTAAGTCAATCTTTATCTTCTTCCTGTAGGTCTGATTTGCTGCTGTGTCCTCAGCAGTGCCAGCATTCCGACATTACTAAAATCTAACATTGAATGGACTTTCCTGTGTGGTGATGCCCCTTTAACAAACCAACCAACAACCAACCAAACAACGGATTCGAGGCTACCGTACCATTTCAGTTTTTTGCACATAGATAACAGTCATCACTTTCCAATGTCGCGAGAGAGATTTTTACATGTATAAATATATATTCTAACTGTATGCAACTGAATAACAAAAATAAAACGAGTAAATGAATAAAGAGCTAGACAAAAGAATTTTAAAAAATACAGAGCCTACTCGCAGTGTTAATGCTAACGGAAACAGCCACCGTTGTAAATGTAAGGAGGGTGAACCAGGCTGTGCACGTTGCCATGGCAATTACAATGATATTTATAAGCACCACTGTTTTAGCCAGAGAGGAGAGGAAGTCCAAAGAGCTTCTATATAAACCATTCTTACAGCTAACTTTTACTCCTTGATTTCATTGCAGAATTGTTGAATTATTATTATTATTTTTTGGTCTTTTTTGTAACTTTTTTTGCTTTTATTCTAAACATGATTTTTTTCTGTCCTGCCTTTTCTCTTTTATAAAATTACTAGATTTTGCTGTATGGAGATGTTATATTCGCAACAGCTGTTTGAGTTTTACATTAGGAATAAAACCTGTGGATACAGTGATGTACATGTAAAAAGTTCACAAATATAATTTTTCTGTTACTATCATATGGTTGTTAGCCTCAGATGTTGCCTTCAAATAATGTGTGAAGACTTTTCCTGATCACTTTTTCTTTGTTTCTCCTGGAGAATCCATGAAAATCATTTCCACAATCTTAGCGCCATCTCTTAGGCCATACCAGGTTTCTTTGTTTTCCTTACCAAGTTGTACAGCAGCCTTTTTTAAAAGAGGGGGTATCATGAAAAGAGGATTTAACAGTTTAGTTTTAGATTTGACCAGTGAGAGTCTCATAGCATAATCCCTACATTTATCCAATTTTTTGGTGGATTTACAGTAAATAGTCAAATCCCTCTTCACAAAATTGGTCCTGGTCAAATATACTGTAGGTGGTATACATTTTAAAGAATTTGGGTTTGTAATACAATTAAAAAAATAAGAAAAAACAAATTTTCAGTGATGTCACTCCAGTCACTAGTTTGTAACCCACCCCCTGCTTGCTGATGCATCTGGTTTAAACTGAGGATATGAAAACCAAATATTGGATCCTGTGAGTAACGACTGAAGATGTCTGTTAGTGACTGTTTCATCTTTGTAATGATTGGCCTGTTTTTTTGTCTTTGTTACTGTCGGGGTTAACAGAATGTGGGGTTCGAGAACTGTGTTAAGTGAGAATAAAGTGGGAAGAATCGATTTAAAAAATAACAATTGCACATCAGGTGCAAACAGAGAGGGTATTTGTAAAACCACAAAGTAGTTGTGCGCGAGTACACGTCTGAAACGTACTTGTGCTGTATCTAAGCGTCCAACAGCTCTCTGCAGGGTCCAGCATGCAGTATGTTCACCATGAACTCTTTATGAATGCTTTGAGGATTTGCACTGTGTAAAGTAAAGCACACGACTCCTAAGGAGTGTCCAGGCAACAGTGGACGGAGGTAAATTTTGTCTTGTGTGTTCTGATACTACGCGCAAATGCCTTGCTGCTTTCTGAGCTTAAAAATGAATTAAATTGACAAAATATTTCTTGATATGGACCTCGGTCTGAAACAGAGGCACAGTATTTCAAATATGACATCATATGCTTCTGATTGGTGGGGTGGGTTGAGGGAGGGCGGGGTGGGTGTGGCCAAATGTCAACTTAAAAGCCTTAATTAAAGTGGTGCAATTTTGTATAACCGAGCATATGTAGTTTAATAAATGGGATTGCCATGCAAGGGCTCATGAAGCCAGTTTTTGCCACTTGAATGTTTTGTGTAGATTGTTTCAACAATTTCTGTCAGTCAAATAAAAAAGCTAAACTTTAACACTCTCTACCATGACACACTTGCTTTAAAGTTATTATCTGATAAAGGCTAATTATAAAATGGAAAATGGGCATGTTACATTAATTCCACTAAGTACCATTTAGTAACTGTTATATTAAATCATTAACATATTATTTAATGCTCAACAGATTACCATTTAATGTCATTTTTTGATTTTATATAGTTAGGATATGTATAGTACATTAATAACTGATCTCATTATGTTCTGTAACTTTAAAGCGTTGACACATTTTATTCTTTATTGTAGGTCTTTTATTTGCATGACATTGAATAATAGTAAATTCAATAGGTTAGTTATGTTTGTTAAGTGCTGTAAAACTATCATAAACGCATCATAGTTATATGTATTTAGACACTGCACAGGTGACATAAGGTGTTGACCCAACATGAGGTCATGCACTTTTAAGAATAGCTGATGGGAAACGGCTTTGCAGGACTCCAAAATAATATTTTAAAGATTGAGACTAGTTCACACTTAAGTCTGTTTCTGTCTAAGCTATTACCTCAAAAGTCGTGCCAACCACAAAGCTATAGAACATATTGACTGAACACACATTGACAAGTGAGTCATGTTGTCACAACAGTAATCTATTAAATGTATATTAATTAAATGTATAGTAAATGTCATTAACTAGTAATAACGTTTAGTGTTTAGTAATAGCGAAAGACGCCGTTGTTGTGGAAATCAAATATCACCTCCAGTACATTAGGTGGCGATGTGCGTCTTCCGCTTACCAGACGCCACTCGTTAGACGAACAGAAGAAAAATATACACATGACTTGAAGAGTTTTGAATTCGTTTACTGTTCAGTTTGAGGTTTAAAAATTTTAAATAAGAAGGACGACTTTTGTCAGACATTAAGATATGATTACGGTTACCTGTTGTTATGACTGTGTTATGCGTATGACCTCTGCAGTTACGTTGTATTCGTTTAAAAATCATTTCTGACATGGTGTATACACACCATTGGAAATAATCTGACATTTTCGTGTCAGGACTGTTTAAACCATGAATCTTATCACGATTCTGAAGTGTGCTAGACTTCGTCTGTTTCGCAACTCTTATTCAGTGAGACCGTCAAACAATGTTAAGAACAAATACGATCAAACCAACCCCAAACATCATGTATCTGAGAAGATAAATGAGGAACCCATAAGAACACGGAGATCTCCAGATCAAGCATCTGTCTTTGTTTCACGGCCAGGAAAGTCAGTCCGTCGGGATGGAGATATGACTGTTGAAATATGGAAATGTTAAAGAGAAGTTTTCTGTAGCGCAGAATGTGTTCGACTATGATCTGCTGTCTCTTTTTAAATGTACCTGAGGAAGATCTGATGAAGGTTTTACTGTCAGCTGGCTGTGTTTGTCTGCTTTCTGGCTGCTGAGGTAAGACTGAACCATGAAAATCCTGCTGTAAGTGACTTACCAGAACAGATCGACTGTATCGACTAGGAATGCCATTTTGGACACAAATGTATTATGAAAACATAAATGCACTCAAGCGGTCAATACTAATATAAAGCCTATTGACCCTCTCAGGCTATTGAGAGCTGTGTGGCCGCCTGCGGGATTCAGCGTGGAGAGTTTACTACTTTAGTCTTCTCTGGAGCAATGGACTTTGCTGAAGGTAAACCAACTTTAGTTTCCTACTTGTTTGTTTGTATTATTTTCGGTTAAGCAAGTGTTCCCCCAAAATCAGTTTAATGATGTCTTTGCACATTTGGCTTTTACAATTTACAATTACTACATAATATTTATATAATATTTAATATTTTTATTAAAATGTAATTTTAACTTAAATGCAATATTTAAACTCTTTGTTACATGCATGATATATGATCCAGGCTTGTTCTTAAATATTTCCTATAGATTCACTCATATGCATTTTATCATAATGTTCTCTACGTCTCTGCTGTGTGTCTGTGTCTGTCAGCTACAGAAGGCTTCAGACAGAGTGGCATGGTCTCTGTGATTGGTCGACACCAGGCCAACTACAAACATGCCTTTCTCTTGGTATCCAGGAGCCTGCGTGTGCCATTGCAAACTACCTCTTTTCAGATGGGAGGGTAATAGCCGGACACAAAGAGGTAAGATCCATCATTTGGAGCTGTGCAAAAATGTCAATAAGAGGTGTTTTAGGTGAGAGTCCTGGATTTTGTTTGGTTTTACAGAGCCAGACTTTGACATAAAATGTCTTTGCTGCTCATTTAAGCCAAGAACTGCCCATTTAAACAGGAAAACATCTGACTGGCATGAAAGATTTGCCTGAAACCTCACAAACAAATTGTTTATTCATTGTAGCAGCCTCGTACCTTGTAAAACATTTTGTTTTTGCCTAAGAACGTGTGCACTCAGAATCCTGAAAGTTGTTTATTAATCAGATAGGAACTTGCCATTTTTGCATGTGTACTATATCTGTGTGTTCTATGTACATCACTCATCAGGATGTCGCACCGTGGGTCACCCGAGGCTGAGACTAGATTTAGTTTAGATTAAAATACAGTGTTAAAAATATACGTTGACCAGAGAAGACCAGGTAATTATAAGGTAGTTTCATTACCATGCTTTTAACAACCATTCCATTTCTCAGGCTTTGGATTTCCTTCAAGAACATTCCAGAAATCTGCTGTTCTCCAGAATGTGTCTGCTGCCAGTTACGCTACGGCGTCCAGAGATCGCCGTACACCAACGTGGACGGAAAGCGGTACATGCACAACAAGCACGTATAGAAGCAGCTGGCAAAACAGCTGGTGTCTCCAGTGAAGTGGGAGCAGACGCTGCACGAGATTTATAAAAGAGCCCATGGGCAAGAATTTCCTTACACCTATGAGGTGGGGCCCGGAAGACGGTTAGACGCGCCTTTAGGAATTATACACATGTAGATGTTGTGCTGCCAGTGGCTGATTAGTGTTGTGTAATAAAACATTAAATTCACTTTTTCAAATATGCAAAATAACAAATTTGTGACACCAAACGCATTTTTCGTTTGAAAATTTTTATTGCGCAAATTTCGTGGTTTGGAATATTCAGCTTCCTATAGGAGTGCGGAAATGCTTTTACAGGAAGAGTTAACGTTTCGCTGGCCCAATTATTCAGCAATAGACCTCACACAAAAACACAATCGTTAGCTATATATATATATATATGTGTAAACCACATATTTAAACATACATGTATATATATATGTGTGAACCAGCACTTCTATCAAAATTGTTATAAAAGAGAATGCAAAACAAGCAGTTGCCTTAAAAACAAATCAGGCTTGGTTACATTTGACCGCTGTGAGGCCAAAGACCAGCTTTTACCCCTCCCCCATACCCCTCCACCCACCCAATCAACCCATCCACTGACATTCAGCCTTTAGATTCGTTCCAGGTTGCAAAAACGATAGACACGGTGGCCAATAGAAAAGCAGAGGCCAGCATGAATGCAGTCTTGGGTGACCAATCAGAAATGTGCAAATTGGACACCTAAGGGAGGAGCAAAAATTTGTTTTGAATCAAATTTATCCAGAAGCATATAGACAAATAATCTTTCTACATATAGAAATACTGTCCTCACCCACTGTGCTGTCTGCTTCCTAGCCTCTTGACAGCTAGTATGAAGCTGTGGAAGCAGCCAGGATGTTCTCAGCATTGGCATAATTTTAGACCCCCAAATTGTTCCGAGGTTACTGCTATAGACAATTTAGTATTTAATTTAGTATAGTATAGTACTATAATAATGTAGTATTTAATTAATAACCTTAATTGAGACTAACAAACATGATCCGATACTATTTACCTTTTTTATTTTACACATCTTTCTTTAAACTGATGACATTATTCATTTATGTACTGTAAATAACCATATGAAGGTATAGGTCACCCAAAAATGACAATTCTGTAATTTACTCACCCCTGATGTTGCTTTAAACACAATATGATTTATTTGCTTTAAATAAATACAATGTTTGGAACAGATTACCTCGGTCACCATTCACTTGCATTTTTTTTACAGTGAAAGTGAATGGTGACTGAGACTGTTGGTCCCCAACATTCTACCTAACATTCATTCCATAGGAGAAAAATCATGCAGGTTTGAAACAACATGAGGATGAATCAATTATGGCCCTGTGTACCTTTTTGGGTGAACCGTCTCTTTAAATGTCATTCCTCAAAAAGAGATACAACTCACCCATAGAATGCTCTCCTGGTTAGGACATAAGGGTACATTCTTAAATTTAGTCGCTGCCGTTGGATGGACAATTCTTCACGCCATTTATTGTCCAATTCATCCCCTATCTGAGCCAGCTGTCGTCCAATAAGCTGGTGAACTCTGCTATTCATATAAAAGGGTTGCATGTGTGTAAGTCTGGTTGTATGTAAGTCTAGTCTTTATAAAACACTACATTAATGTTAAATACTGTGTGTGTGTTCATTTTGCACCGGTCATGGGTTAAATGCAGAGGTCACATCTCAGGGATGGGTTACCATATCTGACAATAACACTGGTTCTTAACTGGTTTTGCTTCAGGACCCAGAAATACCAAAATAAGGCACAATAACAAACTTATAATATGTTTTTAATGTAGCCAGGAATGTATTTCCTTTTTAATGCAACCTACATTTAAGCTAACCTACATTTCAAAGTGACAGATGAATTTATGCCAAAATACAGTATTGATACAGTAAAGTACAGTAGAGTGATTGGGTGTGCAGCCTGTGATGTCAACAACGAAAGATAACAGTGTTTTCTTTTCCATTTTAGAAGCTGATAAGCCCATTCGTTTTTGCTTTTTAAATTGTGCATTTTATTTTGCGTTTAGCTTTGCTTTTGTTATTTGGCTCACAACCTTCCTCTTGAAAAACACAATATATGTTTTTGAATTTGAAGCTACAAAAGAATATTTTGTAGCCTCAGCTTCGAGCAAATGTGACGTCATATTGCTCACCTCATGTTGATGGCATAGAGAGTGTTGTGGTCTACCTCACCAGGTCCAGCCTGGTAAGTTGTGGCGTTTTTGTGCTGCATTGTATCTTCCACCATTGTGTTCTGTAAAAGGTGTAGTCATGTTTACAAAATTCAGTCAGAATAATTTAGCTGTTACTTAAATCACTCAATCCACCCATATACCCATCGATTTTTCTAAATCTCATTTTTAAAAGTGACTGTTTTCATTCTCTGTTGTGCCTCTTAATGTTGTGTATATGGAGAAAGGTAATAACTTCGTTATTTTGCTCTTTGTGCTCTCATGTGACTTGAACCTTTTAGCTGTTGCTTTTACCAAACAAGTATCCCTCTGTAAACACACAGAGCATGTGACCTGAGAACTCTGGGTGTGTCCTTTTTCTGTTGCTGCCATAGTGTTAGTAGATGACATCATTGCCCAACAAAGTTTAAAAAACACCTGCAGCTATAAACTATAAACCTGCATGGCTTCCTGATACACTGATCTGTGTGAAAGTTCATATAAAATGGAAGGCTACAGACGTACACAGTTCATAAGGCACCATGTAGTTTAAACGTCACTGTGCCTTGATTTTTATCTGCCTTACTTTCGCCATTAAAGGTTATAAAAGAGGATGTGGTATAAAGGCGTTATGCTTATTCGTGGAATATGTAGCACACATAAACGTGGCTACAGTATAAGAAAAACAGACGTGTTTTCATTCCTCTCCATGTGACTGTCCAAAACATCAGGGGCAATGCAAATTTTCATTCAAATGAGCCAAACTGCTCAAAAGCTAGTAAATATGTTTTTGAACAATTACATTGAAGATGTCAAAACTACATCTAAAATAAGTTGTTTTCTATTTCATAATATACACTATTGTGAAAATACACTGTGACATATTTTAGATACCTCGGTCATTATTGTAAGGCACCAAGTAAATATCAAAATGCCGTTAATATGCAAACATTATCCAACCAATTTTTAAATTTAGGTTTATCTGAGTGTTCACATCAAAGTATTGTTTTTTAAAAAGAAAAGGCATTTAAAAGATAGTTATGACCTACTTTTATTTACCTGTAAATGTGCTACTAAATATTTTAAAAGTAGAACACAATTAAAATTTAAATGTAAAAAAAATTTAAACCATTCTGATTTGTATAGTTGTGTTTTTAGTAACTGCTTCGCCGTACACTAATTTGCTGACAGCAGTCAACATGGTGGAGTTTGATTCGACTGAAAACAAAGGATAGGTGCATATTGGAAAACAAAAGCAAAATCATACCTTGTTTGTAGATTAAAATGGACGCCGCCCTGCAACATTTAAATACAAGTTACATTTGAGTATGATTTTTGTTTAGTATTATTCATTAAAAATGATTTTTAATATACATTACTTACAGCAGCGTCCTTTAATCTTGCTGTCTTACTGGGATGTGACTCGGTACATTGATCACCTAGAGCCACACCTGTGGCTTTACAAGCAGGAAGCAGTTTCAGGTGTCAGTTTCATTTGATCATTTTAGGCCAACAGAGGTCACTAACTGGTCCACTGCGTTTATTTTTTCATTTTGTGTGTTTCATTTACAATAAATGATTGATCTAGGGCCTTGAATGTTCATTAGTGCATCTAATCTGTTATCGCTCTGTTATTACCATGCCAGAATTGATGGTCTTTTTCAACTTTTTTATAATTAATTTAAAACATTTTCACCTATTTTATTAAACAAAAATGTGATTTGTTTTGTATAAAAATCTATGTGAGTCCCCCATTTAAACGGCGATTGCTTTAAACAATATAAAATGTACTTTTGTCTTGAAGATTTTTGAGACTTGTATTTTGAAAGACTCGTTTCCGGAAGTGCAGTTGAACATTGGCTTCCCACAGCTATGGATCACAGTGGTAAGGAGGGAAATGTATACTTTTTATTAACTGTTTAACTTTCTCTAAACGTTTAGCTAATGCGTTAACAGAATCACAGTAGGTACAATTGTGTTTATCTTTATGGTGAAATAAGCGATCTGCATCACTTTGATGTCGCGTTAATTGTATTTTCTTACATAAATGTTGGTTATGGCCGCTGTGAATGTGGCGTATGTCCAGTATTTAACTGAGAGATTTTAATGCAGTTTAAGTAATTTCTAAAGAAAACCATCATAAAGTAAAAACAAACATAGCATATTGTGCATTATCGCGCATTGCTGTCTTGTAACACGATCATTTGTGTGTCATGTTGTACAGTTACAGTTTGTTTCAATCGGTGCACCTATCTCATTTCTGCACAATAAATAGGCCGACATGTATGTATGCATAATGCACACTGCTCAATATAGAATGAATGTACGCTTTAAAAAAACTAAGGCTGTGTTTTAATTTAGCGCTGTTTAAATCAAAACATTTTCTGATTTATTCTGGTTAATTTATTCAAATTTCGCACACAGACAATGACATGCAGGGTACGGAGGGGGCGTTAGGAGGACCTGATGTCAGAAGAAGGATCCCGATTAAACTCCTTCCCAAACAGGCCAGGAATAAACCTGCCCCCCGACCACAGAGACCAGCTGGACGTTTACCTTCCAAAGCCCATTCTACAGATGAAGGTACTGAGTCATTTGTAAACACGCATTCATCAGTTTTAATAAACATGATTAACAATTTTGCTGCACAAAATAAATCTGTTTATTTTTTATCTTTCTGTGTTTCTCCTAGAAGATTTCAACTACAAGCAGGAAGAACGTTTTGATTGCGGCACCAAAGCCGGAGACGCGTTTGCGAGTCAACGACGATTCCCACAGCAGCTCTTCTGGGATTACAAGGTAAACGTTATAATAACGTTGTTCATAAAAATCAGGTGTCTGTTTGTGAGGTGCTGTGGTCACTCTGTCTCATTTCTTCCAGCTGCGCTTGATTGGTGAAAAGGATGACACGCCGGTTCATTTCTGTGACAAATGTGGACTGCCAATTAAAACATACGGCCGTATGGTAAGAATATACAGTGTCCTTATTGAATATCTAAAGGTGTTTTTCATTGACCTGAGTTAATTTAATTATGGCTTCATTAAAAACAAACATTTCTTTGCAGATCCCGTGTAAGCATGTTTTCTGTTACGAGTGTGCGGCGCATCATGAACGGAAGGGTGATAAAATGTGTCCGGGGTAAGATGACCTGCTTTTGCCTCTTCTTAGGCCATTTGTCCTCTAATACTGACTGCTAGAGTCATTCTGTACTGTAGTTTCTAATGATAAAATAATTAGTGCAGATATGTGACTTTTCTGTTGTTTATTCCAATTATTTGCTTGTCATTTGCTGTCTTGTGGTTCACTGATGTGTGTCGTTTCTAGGATGTTATTCTGATGTTGCTTCTGTGTCTGTTCTCTCTGTCTTCAGTCTAAACCTGTACAGCTGTACCGATCCGGTCCAGCGGATTGAACAATGCCAGCGTGGTTCCCTTTACATGTGCAGCATTGTTCAGGGATGTAAACGCACCTATCTCTCTCAGAGAGACCTGCAGGCCCACATTAACCACCGACACATGAGGGCAGGCAAATCCTCCAGTAGCCGCTCCGAATCTCTTCACCTTCCTCCCAGCTCTGAGGTGCCCGAGCGCTTCCGTGTACCCCCGCCTCACCTGCCCAAGCCCATGCTGATTCCACCCCCGCTGTCTCATGGTGGCCATGACCCTTATAGCCAGTCTCTCCCTTCCTCCCATGATGACCATCGACCTCCATCAGGCCAACCTCCTGCAGGAGACATGGGGCCACCTCGCTCCCTTCCTCAAGAAACCTTCCGCATCTCAACGGTTAGCACACGGAAGCACAGCAACCTCATTACAGTTCCAATCCATGACGATTCCGCAAGCTCCGGCCCCTCACGTGAGCCACTCCCCCAGCCTGGCAATGCCCTGCCTCCTCACCATCACCCCGGAGACTATCCAGGGCAGCCTGTCGTGACCCACCCACATCACATGATGGTTCCGCCTCAGCAGCACTACGGGCCTCCACCTCCTCCACCTATCAGTCATTCAATGCCGCACCCAGGACAAGGCTCCAACACACCTCACATGGTTTTTAACCAGGCACCTCCTCCAATGTCATCAGTTCCTCCACCCATCACCCCACCTCCTGGACACCTCCTTGGCCAGATGCCCCCCTTTATGAACCATCCTCCACCAGGGCCGCCCCCTCAGCTTGGAGGTCCCCCTGTCAATGCTCCACCACCCCATCATTACAACCCACAGTTTCCTGAGGACAAGAGCACTCTCAGTCCACCGTTCAACCAGCCTGGTGGCATGAGTCCAGGAATGTGGCCGGCCCCCAGGGGCCCCCCTCCACGAATGCAGGGCCCCCCTCCACAGGGACAGATGCCAGGGCCACATCACCCTGATCAGGGCCGCTATAGACCATATTACCAGTAATAAAGTGTTTTTTTTTGTTATTTCCAAAAAAGTTATTTCGTATGTAAACCTAGCAGGGATTTGAAAGTACTTTCAGACTACAAAATGATCAAACTGTTTAGTACAGATCAGGACTGAATGGTGTTTTAAAATCTTGTGGTTGTCAGCTATTGGAACATTTGCTTTCTAATAATTAAGCCCATATATGCTGCAATTTGGGGCTTGTTATTTTTTGAATGTGTTGTTTCTTGAATGTAATTAAATGTACAAAGTAAATAAGCCTTTTTATTGTTTTATTTACATTGTATCTCATATTTTAAGTGGACGTTTTTATTAATATTTGTGTTAATTTTTAAAACATGCATTGACTTTCATATAAGAGGTTATTACAGATAAGCTTATACCTGACAGGTTATACCTACATAATTCCATATTGGTATATTTGGTGTAGTAACAAAATGACAGGCAGTTTGTAGTTGTTTTTTTATTAATGAATTGAACTGTTGTTTCAAACATGTATAACAAAACCACATATTTGCATCAATTCTATTTCTTATACAGAACATGCCATTGTTAAGATATACATTTATAAATCTAGTACGTCTGGGTGGCACATTTAAAATTCATTCAATTCAAAAGGAAACTGCAGACTAGGTATACAAAACGTGCATCACGCAAACTGATGACGTTTGTTTAATTTAAGTTTTTAATTGGTCGACTGAGTACTGACGTCATGATTTAACCAACAACTGTGGAAAAGACGTGCCGAACAGAAGGTTGCGTTTAAAAATGCCCATTTCGACTGAGATATGTTCAAATTCCTGCATTTCTCTCTTCTCAAGTGTAATTAAAGATTTTCAAGATGATGCAGAGTAATAGACCGAAATCTTTCGTTCTTGCAGCAATGGAAAACGCAGTAGGATGAAAGGTAAGATCAAACCTTAAGAACAGTGAATCTCTGCGTCATGCGTAACAGCGCCCTTTAGCTGTTCCACATTCACTGTAAACCACAGCTGCGCGGGGCTTATTGCTTAAACCTGGCAAAGTTACATAACATAAAAACAGCAACAAAATGTAATGCGCTTCATAAAAAAAATATTCTTCCGCAGTTCTTTAGAAACAGCAACACACAGATTCAGTGGCGCAGTAATACTGATGTAAAGAGGTCACAGGTGTATGTTTACATTATGATTCAACCAATCACAATCAATGACTGAAATAATTCCTATTAATTAATTGTTTTACATTTTTTCATTTATTAGCGTTGTCCTATAGCTGGATGTCCTAACCTATTACATTTACAATTTCCATGATGCTGATTTTCATTATAAACTACTTATCTTATATGGCTGAGCATTCTCCTGTCATACTTCACCAACATCAAACCTCATACAACATACTGACTGTCAGCTGTTAATTCTAAAATCTTTGTGTAAGGCCACTGTATCGCCAACAAACATTCATGCTAATAATGAATGTGTGTTACTGTCTACATAATGCATTAACTCATAGCTGCCTGAGTTTAATATCCACCCACTGGCAGATAAAAACAATACTTTAGTTGTCATGTGCTGTGAATTGCGATCCCTCTGTGTCACTGCAGTTCGACTGCACTCGAACTTTTGCATAAATCTTTTCTGCAACATTAAATGCGTGAAGTAGCTGTGGTTCTGATCGCAATACTCTGTCCATCACACAGTTACGCTGTTTCTCTGACTTTTCCCAAAGTTTATGTGTATTTCCTGTGAACATAATGGCAGAAATTGGGTTAAAACATAGATCACATAAGAATAATGACAGCATATGATTAATAGTTGTTGTAAACACATTTGCATTTGAACAGCTGTCAATTAACATCTGATTTACCTTTTCTACTTGTCTGTGGTCTGGATGAAGCTCCAGAATGTGCAACACAGCATCATGTAACGTGGGGTAAAAGACGGACATTTTGATCTCGTCATCAAAAAACGCACATTGATGAAGTTTCTCCATTACGTACACTGAAAAGTGAGCAGAGTTTACTTAATGTACAAATCTGGGCATGTTGGAATCAAAGTAAAGGAGATGGCTTTACCATCGCAGGAAACAATGTAGACGTCCACTTTGATCCGTATAAACTCTTTCAGGGCCTGTAAGAAAAACAAGACTTCAGATTAAGGTATTAAAGCAGTAAGGATCTAGAATGAAACATATTTAATATAATTATGCCATGCAGAAATCAGACCAAGTGGATATACACAATATTCCGTATCTCACAGTAAGCTATTTTACCGTTTTAAGCCCCTTGATTGCAGATATATCTAGGAATGAGACAGCAGAGAAATCCAGAACCAAACTGTGGATGTTCACAGGTGGGACGGAAATGCTGGCAGGGAGTTCTGTGTTCCAGTTCACCTGGATTGGAAGATCAGAAAAATCTGTGGGCTGGTCCAGATCTTCCACGTTTTCATCCTCCGAAGTATAAATCGATGGTTGATGTCTTATCTGCAATCCTCTCTAGATTAAGAAAGGATGTAAATACTGTGACCAGAGGTAATTATATTTATTAATGCACAGCAGAAACTGTGGTTTATGAATTGTTTTTGACTATCAGTAACATGTTGTCTCGCTTTGACACAATGCAAACAGCAAATATGAGGCCTAGAACACCAACAATCCACGTAAAATGAAGTCGTTTTATTTGGATAAGCTTAAAGAACCTACGTCTGACACCTCCATTTCCCCATTGCTTAACATCTTTCTGATTTTTTTCAGAGCTTTGTTCCTTTTCTTTAAAACTTTGAGAGGACTAAAACCCACCTAGAATAAAACAAAAAATTACTCCAGTGTAGATGAAACATTGCTAGTTTAGCATGTAAACATGTTGGTACATGCTAGTTTGGCTAGTTTGCTTACCGCTTGGACTAGTTTTTCTCTGAAAAAGTCGATGTTAGCAAAGAATATGGGTGAGGGCATTTTGAATATTTTAACCCCTTCAGGTTCATAAATCTGAAATAATATACAACAAATGACACACCGTTGGTATTTGGAAAAGACAGAAGCTTTCAGAGCAAATTAAAGGGAGATCGGCGCTTACAGAGATGTAGTCTTTGCGATCCCTGTAGATGTCAGTTCCTGCAATGTTAGCCAGAAGGGAACAGCGAGGGCTGCAGGAAATGCATTCAAATTACTTTTATTATCTTCGTTAGATATTTCAAAACAAAACAATACTTTGGTTGTGTTGGACTTTGGACTGGTAGGTATCTTGAATATATTCACACTTACAACTGAGTCCTGTAAACAACAGTGAACAATTCAGCCCCGACGCCCACTGCCAACCCCAGATCCAGTCCCAGGAAAATAGAAGCCACAAAGGTCACCACCCAGGTAACCTGGAAGAGAGAGGAGATACATGGAGTTTTATAAATTTAGATTTAAATCGAATCAGTTTTTGCTCTGGTTGGAAAAGTGCTTTTGTATTAAAGATTAACACCTTGCTTGTTACATCTAGCTTTTTGAAACTACTGCTAAGCGGATTAAAAATGAATCAGGGACAATGAACCAGCAATAAACAAATCAGGAACAAACAAAAGGGATACTGATAACAAGAACTCACAAAATCAGGTCGGTCATTTTTCCATAAGTACGGCAGTTCTCTGACCTGCATCAGCATGCCTTTCAGATTAACTATCACCAGAGCGCCCAGAACAGACTGGAAATAAAGTCAGAGTTGTGCAAGTTTTCTTAGATAGACTCTACAGTGACTTGTGTGTGTATATATATATATATATATATATATATATATATCATTACAGTGACATTGTTCCAGCCTAAATTACTATACACTCTGTGCAGTCTGTGTATGAGAAGGTTAGATTCTTACCCTGGGCAATGGCTCAAGCAGAAATCCCACCGCTACAATGACGATTAGTACCATCATGGCCGAAAGAATTCCAGCAATCTACAAATTCATTTTTGGTTTTAGTGAATAAATCGTTGCAGATCATAATATCGACAAACTGCACAGTATTGTTAATATGAATGAATAATAATAACAACATGACATATAACATGACATAACATAACAATATAATACAATAAGACGAACACACAATTAATTTTGATTGTTATCTACTAATTCCTTTTGTTTAGGCATTACTGTGTGTATGTGCTAATATCCAACATTTCATAATTGCAGTAACAAAACAGGTGACTGTTTACCTGTGTCTTCCCTCCTGTGCTCTCTTGTATGGCAGTCCTGGAAAGGGCTGTGCTGGCAGCAAATGACCGAAAAGATGCTCCAAACATGTTGCTCACCCCGAAGGCAATGAGCTCCTATTACATACAGATGGCTTAATAAAAGACTGTCCATTTAACAAAATAACTGATGTCAATTCTGGGAATGAAGCCTCAGCTAACCTGGTTTCCATCGATGATGTAGTCGTGTTTGATGGAGTAGACTTTAGCTACTGAGAAAGCTACAGCAAATCCTACTATGGCCATAGGGAAAGTCTCCACTGCAGTCTGCTCAATGATCTCCAGATCTGGAGCAGCTGGGGATTCATATCTAACATCAACAGAGAAATGGTATGTATAGGATAATGTTTATTTCATTTATGGATGATGATATTTTTATCTGGGTCAAAATTGAAAAGATATTTCATTAAACCAAGAAAGTCTTTAGCAGGTCTGGATCTTTAACACAACATTTTACAGTAACGTAATCAGTTATGATAACAAATGCACATTTGGTGGGCTGTCCGAGGGGAGGGCTCCGAGCTCGGTTTATGGCCTAAATCCAAAGTACTTCCCCCATCCTTGACTGGGATAAGTACCAGCCAATTTTCAGCCGATGGGCTAGTGGAGGGATACAGGTGAGGGAGGGACGGCTATATATACAGGTGAGGGATGGCTATATATACAGGTGAGGGAGGGATGGCTATATATACCTCTTCACATTATACTCCTCCCAAACTTTGTTAAATAAACTTCGTCATTTCTTTATATGTTTTGTAGCATCCACTCATTATATCTTGTGACTCGTTAAAATTTATATATTTATATAATAATTTATATAATTTATATTCTATAAGGTTAGATTTCTCACCCAGTCACCATCTCCCCGACCACAATGACATCAAATCTCTCCTGGAAATTGAATCCATAAGAGACTCCGCAGGCAATTACAGTCTGTAGGGTAGATTTACACAAAATCAAATTTCATAAGTTATTATTTAAATGAATGTTGTCATGTAACTATATTCACCATGATAACTTCTATAGGAATCGGCACAGGCAGTTTCGACTTGAATCTGTCATTGACTTCCTTCACTATTAGCACCACTGCCATGATCACAATGGATGTCACCAGATCTGCTACATTTGTATTAGTGATTCGAGTGAAGACTTCCACCAGAGTCTGAAAACAAAAAGCAAATGTTTTAAATATCCAGTCATAAGTCATGCAGAACTATTTAATGTGTAATTCACATAGGGTTTACTTTATACTCACATATACAATGGAAAGTGGTCCATTTATACCAGGAAAGTTCAGGCCCAACACAAACCTGAGCTGGGAAACCAGGATTTGAACAGCAGCTGCAGTTGTGAATCCTGATATCAGAGTATCTGACAGATACATGACTATGAAGCCCACCTGCAGTAGCCCCATTATGAGCTGCAAAATAAAAGTAAACACATGTATATCTCACCAAACCTGTCAGGACGTGGCCAACATGGCTAAAATTAAGAAAAAAATATCTTATATTTTTATATAATATATTATCTTAAGAAAATTAAAAGTTATTAAATATATTTTTAGATTTTTATTAAATAACATTTAAATAATAAAAGTCCTACAACAGGTTTTATGCATTATATTCTTTTATTTACAATCATATATATTTGTTTCGTGTTTGTCTTATTACTTGTTGTATTTCGTTCAAATTCATCCATGATGTACCTGAAACACTCCCATTAGAAAAGTAACAGAGGAAGCCACTAGAACTTTCTGCTGTTCAAAGCTCAACCCCTCAAATCCAGTGATGTTAGCTGAGGGTCCCTCATCAGGCACCAGTCGTGTGACAACAGCCCCCACCATCAAACTCAGAATAGGAAAAGCCCCTAAAACGGTCCAATTAGAACAAACAGCATCGTTCACTCATATCCTCATCTAATAGTAGAAGGTCTAATTGACATAACAGCATGACAAAGCACATACCTACTGAGATGTGCCTGGAAGTGCCTAAAAAGAAGTACGCTAGGGCAGGGAAGAATGCAGTATACAGTCCATATCCTGGTGGCAAGGAGGCCAGCAAAGAAAATGCAAGTCCTGGTACAAAAACAGTTCAATAAAACACTTAAACGTCCACGTTCCTCATTCAGATCCTCCAGGATTTCTGTTTGTTTGAGATTGCGTGTAATTATGCTATTAAAAGTTACGATTTCAGAATTACATGAAAATTCAAGCTCTCAAAAAGTTCCTCGGTTTTCTGATCACTGGTTTTCTGAATTTAAAGTCAGAATATTATTCGGCTTTAGTTTCTGAATTAGGGTTAAATAGGTGTGTTCTTCTGTGGCCTCAACTTACCCTTTGTCTGCCATTGGTTCGGCAAACAAATAGTCACATTCTACACTTGCATTAATCACCGTTGGTTTAACCAGTATTGACACGCTGAACAGTTTTGATTATCCAAGTCGCACTATGAACTTGCCTATAATGATTTTACTCTGCATGTAACTGAATGGGGGTGTTACCTTGTAGCACTGCCACCAATCCAGTGCTGATACCAGAAACGATGTCACCCAACAGCCATTCCTTGATCCTGTAGTTTTTCATCCATCCAATGACGGGCAGCAGAGAAAGGGCTGCATTCTTAGCACGCTTTGAATTGCAGCTACAATGTAAACAGTATATACAGAATTCACTCCACTTTCTTGTTGAATCCTTTCAATTTGTTTTCACTGATAATTAGACGCATGTTACATAAAAAGATGCATAAGGTTTAAGATGCTGTATTTGCAGACAATAATACATGTAGGATTCAAGACAGAAAGATCAAGAAACACTAAATTGACAAATTAGATTTGCTGACGCAGAGCCCTTCGATTTTACTCATAAGTTCTTACATGAAATAGTCTGTGAAATGGTCCTGTAGGCTTTTGTGTTTTCTGTTGATCTTCTCATGCTGTTCTGCAAAGGAATTCTCTGAAAACAATGGGCGTACCACCACATAGTGTTTTCCAAAAGGCTGCATCCTTATTGGTTGTTTTTCATATGTACCACGTCAAACACAAAATGAAGCGTTATATATAGTCTGATCTGTTTGAGATGCCATTAGTTTTACGACTGTTAATAGGAGGTGTCTTTTGTGAGCATATAATCATTGGTAGTTTTTTATTACAATATGAATTGAATTTCATGAGTCATTCTTCCTTATTTGCAGGCTTGGTAGAAAAGGAAATATTTCCTTTAGCGTAAATGGTCGAATGCTTGATTCTGTATCACATTTTTTTGCAGCTTGCAGCGTACTGGGCCAGCAAACAAAGTGATTGTGGATTATATTTCTTTATGCAGTAAATTTATTGTGGAGATTTGTCAACAATATTTTGTAATTTTTTTAAGTAGATCATTCCTGGGTTAGTAGTCTTTGTTTTATGTTGTTCTTAGAAAAACAGTTATTATATTATTGTATAATATTGTATATTCCTAATCTAGCTGTATCAGGGAAATTATAAGACTGTTGCTCAAGTAATAAACCTAATCCTATCTTTAATCATAAAACCTTATATATGGATTACACTGTTTATGCAGCATCCTGAAGCGTGTACTTTTTGGGTAGTCATTTATTTTCATTTGACAGGCATGCTACACTCTGAACCTAATTACATTATGGTCTCTTTTTAGTGTGCAATGCAAAAAAAGGAATATAAAATTATAATGTTTCTTTAAATATTCCATTACAAATGGCACCATTGTCTGAGAACAGACCAGTTCTCTTATTTTGCATCATTTACTTCCTCAAACTAACCTCCTTTCTCGTACATACAGTTATTCGTTTATAGCCAGGAAGTTGATTTATCACCTGTATTACTCCAGTAAATATAACAGAATTACACCATAACGTGGAACAAAATTAGTTTAAAAGGTTTGTCTCAAACAAGACTGGACAGAGTGTATAAAACGTTTTTTATTTCAGGATAAAAATAGTACACATAAAAAATACCATCAAAACAAAAAAGAAGAAACGAGTACAAAAGGCACTGATAGTGAACAGAGTGTTCGTACAACATCCTTGTTCACCAGAAATCCAATAATTTAGTGACACATTTACATCTATTAAACCAGGGTGAATAAAGTGGGGATAGTGTATAATACAGAAAATACAAAACTACAATCTGTAAAATCAAATTTATGTGTGTGTATATACATTGATTTGTAATGCTATTGGAGTTGGGGGGGGGTTGGGGAGTCACGCTACAATCTTGTCTCTGGTTTAGGGTCTAGTTCAACTTCCACTGTGTACTGCAGAGGAAAAGCAGAGCTTTAGATAGTACTTATCTTAAATGCTAAAACGATAATTAACATTTATTTTTTCTTATGACAGATTCAAAACTGTTTTTCTTAGATCACCTACCTCAATTTTTTGGACTGTCAGCCTTTTGGATTTTATGCTCTCGCCATTGATGTGCTGGTAATGAATATTTCCGGAAACCTGTTTGCATGAGTGCAAATCAGACGCTTTTATTATAACAATGCAACCTTGTATGTATATTTGATGTATGTAAAAAATGAATCTTTTGTCTTGTCAAAGCTTGCACAGTTTTTTACCTTTTCGCTCACAGTTTTAGGTGGATGGAACTCATAAATATGGAGCATTGCATCATGGGTGGTCAAAAAGAAGATGGAGGTCTTTATCTCATCATCGAAGAATTGACATTTCCTCAGCTTCTCAATGATATTTGCTGCAAACAACATATCAAAGGTTAGACATACGGCAATGTGTTGTTATTATAATACAGAATTTTATTGTACCACATTGTAATGGCTGTTACACTGGAGATAAGAGACAGAAAACATTGTAAAATGCGCTACACATCGTTTATCTAAAAAACACGCCGAGTCGCGGTCTGAAAGGAATGTCAACTTACGATCACAGCCCACAATATAAACTTCAACATCAATGCGTATAAATTCCTTCAGGGCCTGTAAACAGTAAAAAAAAAAAAAGATGTTTATATAGTGCACTTATTAGTTATAAACTGATATATGCTACACGGATAAATGTATGTGGAGAATCCATTCTAATTAATATTTGGGCTAATACATTTACACCCATTACAAACAGAAGAATAAAATCAAGCATACAGTCTCCAATTTTTTCATTATGCCGCCCTTTTCCAATCCGGCATTAAAATGGGCCTGTGCACCCAAAGTGAGAATATAAAGAAATTGAGTCGGGTGTCAAAAAATGTCACAAAGCCCAGACCTGAACCACAGTGAACACCATCTGTGAGCCAAACAACAGTTACTCAGTGTTTGACCTCACTGGTGCTCTTGTGTCTGAACTGGAGTAAAAATTCAAAAATCTTGTAAAAAGTCCAGAAGACTGAAGCTGTTATATTAAAACTGACTGTATTACCGCCCATAGTTTTTCAATTAAACGTCGGGTGTAATATCATGTGGTTCTGATGTTTAGGTGTCCACATACATTTGGCAATGTAGAATCTGTTTGTGATAGATAAATTAAATGAAACAATTATGTACTACATTTGCTTTCTATGTAAAGAAGGACCATTTTGAAAACAACTGTCATACCGTTTTAAGACCCTTGAGTGCCGATATATCTAGAAACGACACCGCAGAAAAGTCCAGGACCAAACTGTGGATGTTCACGTGAGGGACGCGGATGTTGGCGGGAAGTTCTGTGTTCCAGTTCACCTGGATCGGAAGATCTGAGTAGTCCGTGGGCTGGTCCAGATCCTCCATGTTGCTTTCATCCTCTGATTCTTCGATGGGCATGGAGCATGTCACCTGAAATCCTTTCTGTAACAAACAATATCAAAGCTAATTTAGATTTAGCATGTAGCTAGCCGAGATTACAACATTTAGATTAAAGCCATTGTTTATCTAGCTGTTACAACCACATTGCGTAACATTTATTGAGTTGAGATTCAGTTCATCGTTATCGTCTTTAAAATCACAGACACGTACAGATGTTAAGATCAGCTCTCCTTTCTTTATCAGCTTCTTAATCTTCTTCACAGCCTTGTTCCTCTTCCTCAATATTCTCAGAGGATTAAAGCCCACCTGTAACACAGTTAACCCTATGATGAGATATAGCCACTGTGGTCTTGATAAAGCAGTTCATTGCTCTCATCTGCGTGAGACCAGCTGTCTCACTGGAGCTGGACGAGGGCATCAAATGTGCCTCAGCAATGTTAGAACTCACAAAAGGTCATTTTACTTTAGCATTTGGTGTAAATTTGTGTAACACCAAAAGCTATCTTGGGTAATTATCTTAACACTTTGATTAATCTCAACTGTAGTAATAACTTTGTGTTAAATGTTATGATGACAGCTGAATTACACCGAATCTACTGCACTCACAGCGTCGTTCAGTTTGTCTCTGAAAAAATCGATATTGGCAAAGAAAATGGGAGACGGAATTCGGAAAATCTTCACTCCTTCTGGTTCATAGATCTGTAAAAACAAGAGAAATAGAAAGAGGGAACATTTACTCCATCTGCTCATTTCTACTCATAACTCCATTTATCCAAACCATGTATTTCACCATAAGTCTTCAAACACCAAGTATTGGATAATTCAGGTGACATTATGGGTTGATTATGCTGCTACATATGGAAAGGGGACCGTGTCTTTGGCAGACTTACATTGACATAGTCCTTGCGATCTCTGTAGATATCCTCTGTGACATTAGCTAACACACAGCAGCGTGGGCTGAGGATCAGAAGAGTCATATTATCCATCAAAAAGAAAAAACGAGCAATGCTACTTTTACTGAAGTAACATAGACATGATTATTATTTATTGTTTTCCTATTAATTATAAATATTTAAAGTATAGGTATGATACATTTTACAAGAAAAATTGAGTAAGATTATGAAACTTTAAACAATGTTTTTATTTTTAAACAATTGTAGATATATAAATTAAGCTGTACGTTCATACACAGTTTTCTTAAGTAAATTTGTATTTTATGGATGTTTTGATATTTTTACTGGGGGTAAAATGACAACAAAATTCCTTCTAGTAAAACAAAATTGGTATGTAGTGTTCAAATGTTCTTATATTAGCACACTGTGTATATCCTGCTACAGAGGTTTGGATTGGATTGCTCCATACTTACAACTGAGCCCTGAAGACCACAGTGAGTAACTCCACTCCAAGTCCAGCAGCAAGTCCTAAGTCCAGCCCCAGTAATATGGAAGCCACACATGTACCCACCCAAACAACCTGGAGATCAAAGAATATTACTGTAAGTCCAGTGTCATTGAATTTGTCACTGTCAATGACAAACACTTTAAAAACATTATCCTTAGTAAATTAAGCAGGTGAATCTCTGTCTGCTTGTTTATTAGAAAAGTGTAAATCTCGTTACTGGTTCCTACACAGTCTGGACGATCTTTCTTCCACAGGTATGGAACATCAACCACCTGCATCAACATTCCCTTCAGGTTTACGATCACCACAGCGCCCAGCACTGACTGTAGTCGCACAACACACCGTACTTACAACACAGTCATCACAAACACAGCTTTAACTGGAAACAAAGCCGATATGTTTAGAAGGAATGCTGTAAGTTATTCCCAACCTTCGGTAGTGGTTCCAGCAGGAAGCCTATTCCTAAAATCACCACCAGCACGATAATAGCGGAGAGAATCCCAGCTATCTGCAGAATCAACGGATAACAACAGTACACTGTTTTAACAACAACCAACTGTTAAACAGAAGATTTTAATGGCATATGCCAGTTTGCGTACTAGCTCAATAATTAAAGTTGTCAAAAATAATATCTCGTGCATCAGTTTGTAAAAACAAAAAAACGTGTTGACAGAAATACACTTAAAATGGAAGACAAGCGCATGGATGGCGCTTAGACAAAACACAAATGTTTTTTTTCAACAAAGGGAGATTTTTAGTTGTTAAACATATTTGCATTAACCCGGAATAATCACTTTGCATTCCTAAACTGGTGTTTGTATTGTTTATAGAATAGTATTTACAGTGACCACTAGAGGCCAGTATTTCTCTGTGGTTGGAAAACATTTGACCCAACTGCAAAATCACCTTTTTTTGAAAAAGCTGTACAGAGGCAAACTGTCTGATGCTTGGAGATGTTTACCTGTGTTTTTCCACCTGTGCTCTCTTGAACTGCACTTCTAGAGAGAGCTGTGCTGCATGCCAGAGACTTGAAAGCTCCTCCAAAGATATTGCTTGTCCCAAAGGCAATGAGTTCCTGTGAGATACCATTGTTACCATTGGTATCATTGTTACATTTATTATGCATTTGGCAAAAGCTTTTATAACACCTTTATAACAGCCTTTATTTATTATTTTTACATTTGATATAAGATGGTGTAAGACTTACTTGATTTCCATCTATAAGGTAGTCATGTTTAACAGAATAGACTTTAGCCACTGCGTAGGCCACGGAAAATCCCACAATAGCCATCGGAAAAGCATCCATAGCAGTCGCCTGGAAAACTTGCAGATTAGGAGCCATTGGGGGCTCGAACCTTGAACAGATAGATCCATGTTATTTTTTCACCTTCAGTGTTCCTTTAGCTTTGTGAATTAAGCATATGCACGAAATCCAAAGCCTTGTTTTTGTTTCCGTTTAACAGGTATGCTTATAGACCGTGTGAAATCACAACAGGAGTTATGTGGCTTTTTTGTCCATGCATGTCATTTTGAGGCTGTAGTGTACGCCTGCAGGTTGGTCAAATTAACTCTTAGCAGATGCAGATTTAATGTACATACTTTCTCTGTCAGGAACTCATCTCACACTACATTACTGATCTTTTCATAATATCCTTTATTTGTGACTGGCGATAGCAAGTAACACAATGATTTTCAGCTGAGACGTTAGTTTGATATGATTTGATATGTCCTACTCTATCTTTCAAAGCTCTTAAAGGGAAATACATGAAAACAGGAAAGAAAACTGTACGCATCAAGCATTTTCACAGGGTCTTGAAATTAAATATTAAAATTGTATGTTAATTATGCTGCTTACGAGTTTGGAATTTTTCCCACCACGTCCACTGCGTGATTATCTTTGAAGTTGAACGCATAGGAAACTCCACACGCTATGATGGTCTGCGGACAACATGACTTGAATTAATTACTGACCGTAGCTGAGTCACTATGACACGACATTCACACTGATCACAAAAGATAATCAGCTTTAAGCAAATATTAACAAATACAGTGTCTGATAGTTAACATAAGTAGTACAGTAGATAGAAATCAATATATGTTACAAACGTTATCATGTCATAAAAATGATTACCATTTGTTATGCCATATCCCTGTGAGAGGCAGAAATAGGTCAGCTTGACTCACCATTATCACCTCTATAGGAATGGGCACCGGTAACTTTGACTTAAATCTGTCGTTGATCTCCTTGACGACCAACACCACGAACATCACTATAATCGAAGTGACCAGATCGTGGATGTTAGTTGAAGTGATCTGGCCAAATATTTTCTCCAGAGTCTAAACAAAGAATGTGGATCAGAGTTCAGTATTTTAAGCATCTGTAAAAAAGTTTGTGTTTATGCATTTTAGATTTTTTTTGCATTCAGTTTGTCCTTCTTTTCCTTATAGGTGCATTATACGGGAAATTCATAACTTTGTTTTTTCTTAATATTTAATTATCTCTTTTAATTCTTTTTGAGTCCAGCTCATATACTTACATATATTATAGAAAGTGGTCCACTGAATCCTGGCACCTTTAATCCAAATATAAACTTGAGTTGGGAAACCAGAATGTGAACAGCAGCTGCAGTTGTGAATCCTGATATCAGAGTATCTGACAGATACATGACTATGAAGCCCACCTGCAGTAGCCCCATACCGAGCTGGAAACAGAAGAGAATTGAACCATTGAACCACATACGCAACAAATCTGATTTGACTTAATCTTCTGATATTGATATACTTGTGAATTACTGCTCTTTTAAAGTGTGACATCATTTATTAATGCTCTTCTACATTAGCCAATCCAGAATTTTAAAGAATGTTCTTAGATGATGATTGGTGTACCTGGAATAAACCCATTAGGAAGGTGAGAGAGGCAGACACTATGGCTCTCTGTTCATCTATTGTCAGCCCCTCAAAGGCAGTGATGTTGGCAGGTGGGCCTACATCTGGAACCAGTCTGGTAACTACAGCCCCCACCATGAGACTCAACACAGGAAAAGCTCCTGGTGAAAACGATAGCACAGAACTGTAAGTATATTAACATTTAATTACCCCCCAAAAAGCCCAAATGAAGAATTTTTAACTACTATTGTAAAATGGAACATAGGAGCTACACTCTTAAGAAATATGGTTTCTGAGAGAGACATGGTTCTATATAGAACTTGGAATCGTCCAAGAACCATATTTTTAGGGTATGTATATATATATATATATATATATATATTTGTATATACATAGAGTGTACATAGGAATTGATGTGCCAAAACTAACACCTAGCATTGGTGTACATGATTGACAGTTAAGTAAGGGACTGACAGGGTCAGCTAGACCTCTGGGTAAATTGTTTTTTCTTAAAGGGACAGTGCACCCAGAAATGAAAATCATTTACTATTTAGTTGTTGCAAACCTGCATTTTTTTGCCATTAAACAAATAAATGAGAACCTTATGCAGAATGTCCGAGCTCAGCTGTCTTTCATAGACCTGAGGCTCCACCCACTAAATTCAATAGGTTTTGTTCAATCAGGGATGCAAATTTATCGTCCACATGAAAACTTACCCACAGAAATGTGTCGAGAGGTCCCCAAGAGAAAATAAGTTATAACTGGGAAAAAAGCAGCATATAATCCATACCAGGGAGGAATGGATGCCAGCAAACTGTAGGCTAGTCCTGTAAAAAAACAAGCAATAATTATTATCCAAGCCTTGTTACTGCTGTTCTGTAATCTCTGTACACATATGAGCAGAGTGCTCTAATCTGTGGATGCCCCTCACTATCAAATGCTAATAAGACCAAATGCTAATAAAATGATAAAACATAATAAAAATAGTAGCTCTTTTTTCAGCCAGCATTTTAATCTCATGCTTTGCTCGTACTGCATCTTTCTTTCCTTTTGGCGTGTTTATCATTTCACCCACAGGTCGAAGATACATTTTTCACTTTTCACATATTTTGCCACTTTTTATCATTGCAAAGTTATGTCATAAATCAACAATCAGTGACGTACCCTATCAATGATAAACCGTCCTTAGTAATGCATCATGTGACATCTCACATTCCTAAAGCTGGAAGTCATGTCCCATCTTACACAATAAACCTTTTTGGTAAATGATAGTTTACCCCAAAAATAAAAATTCTGTTACTGTTCACTCTTTTATTGATAAAAACAGCAGCATGAACATTCTTTAAACTTTTTCCTTCTTACTTTGTTCACTGGTCATCACTCAGTCATCGAGTTTGGAATGACAGGAGGTGAGTAAATGATGACAGAGTTTTTAATTTTGAGTGACTGTTCCTTTAAGTGTTCTGATTATGTTTCAGATGTACTGAAAATAATGTCAGTAGTGGGTATGCATTTATATGGATTTATATTACATTCATTAATCTGTGTTGTGGGTTACCTTGTAGGACAGCGACTAGTCCAGTACTGACACCGGACACAATGTCATTTAGCAGCCATTCTTTGATTGAGTAGATCTTGAGCCATCCAATAATAGGCAGCAGAGAAAGAGCCGCGTTCTTTGCACGTTTGGAATTACAGCTAAAAAACACAGATATATAAACTGCTTTATATATTGCAAACTGACTCAACAGCATGTGACTATATTTAAAGGGAAAGTTAATTTACAAATAAAAGTTCTTTCATTAGTCATTTACATTAGTACATGCGTCATTAAACAAAATGTATTGTGATTTCAAAACTGTTTGGCTTTCTTCTTCTTGTGAACACAAAAACAGTTATTTGAATAACTATTTAATAAATAATAGTGATTAAATGATTATGGAAATTTTGAGAACCGTTCCTTTAAGAAAACATTTTAGAAACATTTTTCAAAGGGCAAATAAAGCATTGTTATTTTGCATTAGTATAGTTCGATTACATTCTAAATACATTAACAAACTAAAACAAAAGTAAATAAAATAATATAAATGTAAAAATGCTCTGCAAAAGTCTTAAGTACTTACGTTAAGTACTCTGAAACATGGTTCAGCAGGTTCTTGTGTTTCCTAGAGACTTTTGCATGTTCCTTTTCAAAGGCGTCTTCCGAGAACAGCGGTCTGGTCACCACATACTTCTGCGATGAGGGTCGAAGCATCGTGTGCCGGTAGAGCTGGCGGCAGAGCTCCTTCTGATCTGTGTGCGGTGAGAGAACACAGTATCCGAATAACATTCATTTATCAATGTCTGGTCAACACTGGCAGTTGTCAAGAGGGACTTGTCACATTTGTATTTATACTGACAGTCATGGAGGTTGGAGGTGTTAACTCAAATACACTATGAGTAAACCTCATATGATGATATAAAGGATGTGAGGTCATATACACACACACATAAATATATATATATATAGATATATATAGATATATAAAAAACTTTGAATATACAAGGGATGCTTCTTAAACTAATGATGAATCTTGTTGAAACAAATAGAACAAACCCCAGTTCAGTCTATTAAGGTAAATCTGTGCTGTCCGACCAGCCCAAAATAATGCATTGAAAGGATGTTTTATCTGTAATAGTTTTAATAAAGTTTTGCCCATTAAGATATTTTGATAATGCATTAATAAACTTGAACGGTCAATAAATATTAGGACAAGATTTATTAACCTTGTTTTTAATGTTAAATTCTTCATATATTTGTAATGTTTCAAATGTATACATTAACATTAGTTTATGCATTTTAAACTTACAGTTAACAATAGTGTATTTATAAATAAACATTAAAAGATTAACAAGATAATCAAGACAAAGATTTACAAATGCTAAAAAATGTTATGTTGTAAAATATCAAATGTTCATTGTTAGTTCATTGATACCTACTTTTGTGTTAATAATCTAATCTTTTTTATCTCTTTTCAGTTAACACCATGTAGCTTTTCTGTTGTTTTATAAAAACCTGAAATTTGTATGTTGTTTAATTTAGCAAAATTTATGATCTTTTTTTTCCTTTATAAAGATTTAAAAGCTTAAAGATTTATGTCCATACAGTGATCTAGGCAGATAATCGAACATAATTCTAATGTGATAATCCTACCTTTGTGTTAGCTTAACAAGATATCACAAATTCCCCGTTTGATGTCCCTGCGTTGTTGCTGGCCACCCAAAAACTTGACATGTGAGATCTTTCAGAGTATGTCCATTTATACATTCCATTGCTAGACTTATCATGCCTGTAATTATTAACAGTTATCAAGATCTTTTCACCTTGCCAGCCACATCTCCTCTTATCCCTGACCATTGTTCTCGCTGATAAACACCTGGCAGAAGCCCCACACTCACACACTATAATTGCTGGTTTCCTGTCCTGTTCAATGGACACTCAGCCCCTCATACTGCGGACATAAGGTATGAACCTTAACATTTGTTTGACTCTTTTTTTCCTATTGTGTCAAAAAATGTGATATTAAATTGTAAAAAAAGTCACTATTAGAATAATTTATAATATTATAGTTCAGACATAGTTCAGAGCTATTAGTATTTGTATATTAGTACATTATAATGAATTACCATTTATAAACAGATTTTCTAGTCTTGGATTCTGATTGGTCGATACAGCATTCCATTTTTGCTAAAATTACAATTAGCTATGAGGTAAAACATGCATTCACCTATATCATTACACTGCACCTATAGAGTAACTGTTATGGTTTACATGTCACAGATTATAGGGGAAGGATGTGCTAAATGTACATTGTAATGAAAATGTATGGTCTATATTTTGTTATTTGGTACCTATTTTATAAAAGCAATAAGGTATTAGTGGTCATGGTATATTGTGATTATAGTCAATCCTGGTTAGAGGCACTCTACAGTGCGTCCTGCTTATATTCTCAATATATCATGACCTCTTGTACTATTTTGTGTAGTTATAGAAATATAAGATCAGAGAACGTTTAATAAGTACAATCGGTACAATCCCCTCAATGGCTCCTTAGGCACTCATGTACTGTAGTTAGTTTGCCCTGAGCTTGACTACACCCACATAATTAAAGTACAGTCTACCAGAAATGACACAAATTCATGGAAATTTTAGAAGTCCCTTCGAGATACAGATTATCTGGGGCTTCATTGTCATATGATTCTTAAGAAATAATGATCGATTCTGACCACCATTGAACAGGTATGACTGTTATTCTTTCTAGATTTTTAAAACTCTTTCTAAATGATGTCATTTTATCTTTAAACTGTTTGGGTATTAATCACCATGCCGGTTTTGTCATTTTAAAGGACTGTATTCAGAAATGTTACTACATGTGTTGTGTGTGACCATAGTTTGCTAAAAATAATAAACGCTGCAGTAAAAACATGTTTTTGTTTTAACTATAAATTACCATAAAGAAGTAAAATAAACCAATAAACTGAATGTCCACATTCTTTCTAAATAATGATTTTGCACAGCTTATTGCTTATATTTTTTATTATTTATTATAAAACCATTCCATGTACCTGGAAAGGCGTCAAGTTTCTTATTAGTTATTAGTTCATTATTTTGTTTTCTGCAGTAGAAGATATTAAGTCAACATGTTGTTTTAATCACATTTGTGAATGAACAGATCCAGTCCTCCTTTGACATCTGAAAGCAGCTTTTATCATCAAATTATTTTATGCTTCTGTTTTCTCCAGTCCAGCGGCTGGAATCAGAACTGGCAGCTCTTTGATATAAGAGGCTTTGAGATGCGTCTGCTACATTGTAAATGTAGCCCAGATTTCCCAGTATTCCGTAGATGAGCTAAAGTACAATCACATTCCCCTAAAATTAATGGTAGGAGGAAGATGATATCTTGATATTAAACAGAACATAATATTTGATGCCTTACATTATATTCAAGATTAGTGATTTTTGATTAACTGTTTACGAGACGTATTAAATACAATATGTATATGTATAATATAAAGCTATTTTTGATCATTTTTGATAAAGCTATTTTTGCTCAGACTGCGTTTTACTTGCATATTTCATGCTATTTGGGTTATTTAACAGAAAACAGAGGCTAAACAGAGATGTTTAATCTTTTAAGTGTCATCATTAATGCTATCTACTGTATATTTATGTATTTTCGACGTACAATTGCGCAAGTCTGGGTTTATGGCAGAGACTTTACACTCAGGACCATAATAATTATCAAGGCCACTATATGATCTTAGCAGATAAAGTGTCAATCATAACTACAGTATTTAATCTAAAATAAACTGTTATGGCTTTAATTATTGATGACCTCAGTGACAACACAGAGGGCGGCAATTTCTAATCTCTTCACAGGACAGACACTGATTTCCAAATGGAACATATTACAACATGTTCACAATTAAATAATCATAATATTCTTTGAAAAGGTGTGTCGGTGACGTACTTAGTTGCCGCTGTTGATGATATAATCACAATTTTTTTTCCGATAACCCATGTCTTAAGCTAAGCTCAAAAGTAAGCTTAAATTAACTAAGCTTAAATGAGATGAAATTAACTGATGAGAAATACTGGATTTAAAGATCTTACAAAGGGAAAAGACTCAGTACTTACCTTAGAAAGCTGGAGACAGCCGGTGAGAGGTCGCTGGAGAGTGTGTGTATGAGGCACACATTTGCTTGTGTGTTTAATGCACTCAGTTACTGTTGCTAAATGTGTTAAGTACACAAAAGACCTCCAGATAGAGCAACGCAGGAATGTCAACAAAAATTAAACAAGCGCTTTATTGTTTGAGCTTGCAATTTGTTTTATCTTGAGAGAAAGGTCTCGCTCTCCCTTTTTGAAATGGATCTGTAGAGGTTTGGCTGTAATTAAGCCAAAAATTTCCTCACTTTTACAGACAAACTTGTCAAACATTTGTGAGGGCATTTCAGAGTGTTCTCATTGTTTTAAAAGCTACTTAAGTCATAGTTTACTTAAACTATAATAATGTCAACAGGTTTGTGGGGTTTAGGGGTCAGGAATAGAAATCCTCATACGAAAATAACTTGTCTACAAGATGTTCCTAATAATGTTGTGAAATTTTGGCCACAATAATTTGTTGGTCAAAGTAGCTTCATCATGTTTCTATAAAATGGACCAGGGTTAAGGTTGCTATACTTGGCTAAACTGTTGATACCTTTTAGCGATTGTAGCATTTTTGTTTACTAGAATTCTGACCTGTTAATGATGTTTGAGTGACTCGG